>WMED01004147.1:0-21106 GCA_019650415.1 Pipa parva
GATACCTGGGGGGCCTTATTAGTCCGGACCGCGGGCCGGACTTTGGACATGCCTGCTCTATAGAAATCCCATCCAGGGGAAAATTAGGCATTACAGTACAGAAGATTTAACCCTATTGAAATGAAAAGGAAGCAGTTTGTAGGCCACATGGTAATATATAAATATTAATTGCTTATTCAAAGACTCAGAGCCAGGGTTGGTCTTACCTAATTTCTAGCATCTTCTGGGGAAATGAAATCCTGCTATAGAGTTAGTGACATCCTTGAAGGGGGAATAGTACTATTTGCGCTACTGTAATATTATACACTGCTCTGATGAGATTACTTACTTATTGTGATGATAAACATTATCATGTAGAAATTTGTAATATCTGTAAATAAATAACTAATTGCTAATGCTAAGATCTATTTGGTCCATAAATGTTCCACCCTGTTAGATGCCACTGGTGTTAGAAGTGGGCATTACAATATTAGTACAGTTTCCATAACACTAACAGATACTTAATTAACACAAGCATTACATTTTGAACATTCTCTCCTCCTAACACAGGTAACAAATCCTAAAAAAAAAAAAGTTTAATCTAAAACTCTATGTATGTTTGTATCATTTTATTTATAAAGCTCCACAAATTTATGCAGCGCTGTACAATTCAGCAATACAAGTACAATAGACACATGGAAAAAGTGCATTAAACAATAAAAGTAAAATAACGCAAGTTTACATCACTTTAAGTGCTAGGTTGCGGTTGAGACAGGAGATTGGATTGTTACATTTGTTATTTGTTAAAATTGTTCTACTTTATTTTTATTATTTTATATATTAATTCTGTTTTTGTTTAACCTTTATATGATTTGTTACCTGTAGATTACTAAGTGAAGTAAAATTACTCAGTGTTTACCCCCTTCCAAAGAGATTGTTTTGACTCCAGCAGAGAGGCAGTCATGGAAAAACATGACTCCAGGACGCTACACCAGTATTAGAAAGCCTCTGACCACAAAAAAAAAGCTATCTTTAGCATAATAAAACAAGGACAAGGATGACTGAAGAAGCAAAACAGGTAACAAAGTATCTATAGCGACATTTAAAAGTAAATTCACAATTTGTTACACTAAGTGTACTGTTGCTAGATCAGCATTCATCTCACGATCCTCAGCCTAGGATCGTGAGATGAATACATTGCCGCTGCAGCTCTCTCAGCCTGGGCTGAGGATGGTGAAATGAATTCTGATCTAGCAGCAGTACACGTAGCACTATAGTTCTCCTTTAAGCACACAGCACAATAGATATCTGTATGTTTTTATTTTAATAACATTACTGCATCCAGGTATTAGTTTGTTTGCTTTACACGCCTATTTCTGTACTCATCACAAAGAATATTACAGCATTTTTATATTATTCCTTTAATTTTTTTTTTTTTATATTTAATGCTTCAACTCTTTACTGTTCCTCTGCTGCACTGTGCTGGCTTAGATTTATCAATCGACTCCTCATTTGTGAAATGTAATAATTAGCCAATCAGGTATCAACAGCTGATCTTCTAAAACAGAAATAAAATAGTTACTTTTTATCACACTTTTACTCATCTACATGTTTTTTTGATAATTCATGGGGGCCATGAAAATATGCGACATGACTGTGTATGCTTTGTTGAGTTTTTTTCATAATGCAGAGATAAATACATAATGCAGATTGCTGTGCATTAAAAATGGGCTTAAGTGGAGTTGAGAATTCTAAAATGCAGCATACTTTGCATAATAAATTCATAAAGGAGCATATGACTTTTCAACCTACAGAGCTATTTGGATATACTGCAGTATTCTCTATAAATCAGTGTGCTGCACCCTGCAGTTGGAGTATTATACTATGCAATAATAGTTCAGAATGGAGAGCAATTTCTAAAAATAATGTTGGCTGCATGTTACTCCGTGTGATCTGCAAACCAACTGTGTGATAGTGTACAGAAAGTATAATCTGTATATGAATGGTCTTTTTACAGAAGGCTTTAACAAGTAATACGGGAAGTATTTATTAAGGTCATTTCAACCTTTTTGGAGTTGATCAAGTCTATTTGCCTCTTTTTAATGATTTTCAGGAACTTTTTGATGACTTTTCTACATGCCTTTTTTTTTGCTGGCAAATTTTTCACTGTAACTTTTTTGATAGCAGCGACTAACATTTTTCGCTACCCAAGAAGATCGATGCAAGTAACTGCATAAAAATGACCACATTTGACATTGATTTTAATGGAGTGTCTGTTTGATTTTGAATTTTTTTCGCTATTGGCAACTTTTTTAGTTGCTAACGATGATGGGACTTTTTGCAAAACCATCTCCCATAATTAATAATGTGTTTTTGCCACCCTCAATCTGGTGAATATTTTTCATCAACGAAATTAGTCGTAAGGGTCTTAATAGACACTGATTTTGGCAACAGTGATTTTTTTTTCCGCAACTTTTTTTTTTTTTTTTACTTTGACAAATACCCCCCTTAATAAGAGTGTTTACTTGAAGATTTAGCAGTGACATAACATTTTCTGTTAAATGTTTAAATGACTTTCGGATTTCTGTACGTTCTTTGCTGGCATTCTCATATGCGTTCTGAAAAGATCAGCTGTCCAGTATGTAGTAGGGTGGTTCCTGCTGTGAGGCCAAATCATGTTCTCTTACAAAAGGTAGCAAAGAGAAACTCATCTAGCAGGCATTTAGGCAAAAGTGCCATTCATTTTGGAGGGTTGCAGAAATATAAAACAACTAAATATTAGATTAAATAAATTTTATACAAACACTAAAGTTTATCCTTTGTTATGGAATTAAGATCTCTGAACACTTCAGCTCCTTCATATTTTATTTTTTTTAGCAATGATAATAAACATGAACTACATAATCTTGATCCATCTTTAAAATACCATAAGAATATTAGCCAGATAAAGGCAGTTGAAACATCAAACATATCATCACTATGGGGATCTCTTACTTTTTTGAAGAGATGCCTACAGTTTCCCTTTACATAAGAAAGCATTTTCAAATATTTTCAGTGTCTAGCTGGTGATTTCCCAGAGGTCCTAGCCTTATGCTAACCAATCTCTCAAAAAGAACTAAAAAAAATAAAACACTTTCTACCTTTACTAAAATCCCAGCTTACCTTTTGTAACTTCACAGACAACATTCCATCCTAGGTAGGTTCATGGGTGTATAGAAAATATCGTTGCAGAAGAAAACAAATAAAATATTAACAGCTAAACACAGGCAATAATAACAAAACAAAAATACAAAATTAAGTATGAATTTCAAATCGTCATAGAATTACCTTTAAAGTAGATGTCCCCATTATGACTATTGCTCACTTGCCTTTTTTCATTAAGTGAACAAGCATCTCAAAACAATTCCCCTGAACTTATCAGTATTGAGTAATATCAATAGTTGTTCGTTTAAAAACCTGCTATTACTATATTAATGTTTTGAGACAAGTTTTGCAGCAAATTCTCTGATTAGGTACATTGTAAGGAACTGTCAATAGGAAACACTTGGCCAATATTCTACGTATCAGACATAAAGATTTGAATGAATCAGGATTCATCATGTTTAGGTTGCACCTTCTTTTGTGTAGTTCTATGGTAATTTTCATTCTTGGACATGCTGTACTGTTTTTTTATTTGAAAATATTAAAAATAATCCTATAAATGTTTTATCACGCTGGTTAGTCAGACATTTGTAAAGATGTTCCTATTACCAAGTTTAGCTTAAATTACATCTACATCAATTTATCATAAAGGACAAAGGTCACCTTAATCACTTAATAATTAGCTTGACACTGCTTAAGCTGAATGTCATTTTTTTTTACAGAATATGTGTTATATTAAGCTTGGCATGTCAATGTTAATGTATTCCATTTCACACGCACATTTTAAAATATTCAAGCATGAATTCTTCTTCAAATTCTTCTTCCTCTTCTTTGTTATGTTTATTTTTATTATTATTATTTTGTAATATCAAATCTGAAAAAAAAACTGTTAGGGAAGAATAGTACAGTAAGCAAATATTAATATATGAAAAATATTAATATTAAGCTTTAATTATCACATATAGATGTAGCAGGGCATAGTTTTGAAAATTCTTTATTAATTTTTTTGTCACTCTGCATGGAAATGGAAGTATTAGCTCTAATTACCAGCAATAAGAACTGTGGATGTGAGGTTTGGATTCAGAATGATCCAATAACATACTACGTGTTTATCCCAAGAACATCTCAGCTGTTTGGGCGGTAAAAATCTCTAGATATTTTCAATCGATTTTTTTATCTTGATTTTTTGATACAAATGAAGCCATACTACTAATATAAAGTATGGCTACCTTTCCATCAAAACATTTGATTGAAAAGTTTTGGTCGGAAAATATCGAACAATTTTTTCCACATGAACAGCTGAGATGTTCTTGGGATTAACTCAGAAAAGCGAAAATGGGCTTTTCTGAGTTAATAAATCTTGCGAACCTTACTGCAAGTTTCAAATCTCATCTTAGAACTTCCTAAACCACAGTAAAACCAGAAATAAAATAAATAAATAAAAATTAGAGCAAACTTTCCCCTTATCCCTAGTAGTGCAGCACTGTTGCATACAACCAAGCCTATATCTGTCCATGTCTTTTTTTTGATGTTTTCTCTTCTGATCCATTAAGTAGCCCTGGATGGGCCCATATTGTCTGCAAAGCTCTTACTCACTCACAGTATAGTCCAATACATGAACACCTGTCTTTTGGACATGACGAAGTCCATGGAAGGCCATCATTTTCTTTTTTGATCCACCATAGCCCAAATGATCTTGATCCATCAATGGGGCTAGTCATCACAAAAAAAAATTCTCTGTCAGGTAGGATCCACAGGAATCCTGTTCATTTGTGGTGGCAGTCTATCAAAAAGAAGATGGAAGAGTGAGGACTCTGCAGACAACATGAACTCATCCATGACTACTTCATAGAACAGAAAAGATGATGTCAGAAAAGGTAAGGGTAACTTTAATGCAGGCCTTAAATTCCATATTAGTTCAGACACTGTGCTTTGGTCATAAAAGGACAAAAGAGTTGTGTTTTTCTTCTCTATTTTAAAAAAAATCTGAATTTGAGTCCAAATCTAAAACCATGGAAATCCATGCACATCCTCAATAAAAACAAAAACCAAAACACAAAGATATGTACTTATTTCTAGTAAATATACTAATATACACATTTAATTGAGTCCTATGGGTATTTTTTCTCAGAGGGTATATTTGTTCCTCTTCTGTACCTGGTGTTGAAAAAACAACTGATTTAATAATGTTTGATACAAGTGAAATCCAAATGTTTCTACTAATATTATTTTTCTTGTATTTTCAGAAGGTTCTCTTCATTGTTTAATATATGGGGTGGTTCATACCTGTTTCAACAAATACAAAATGTTTATGTTACCTTTTCAGTTTGTGCATCAATTGTTATTACTACTTATTTATATATATACTAAACACTATACAGTATGTATAAATAAAGTTTATTTTATATGAGGATTTTGCTGTGTTCTAATAAAATGACACAGTGATGACCAGCTTGCATTAAAAGTCTAATTCAAGAATTAAATATTTGCCTTTTGAACTCTAAGGAATTCCAAGGCTTTTTACCAAGGGCAGATTAAAGCTCTTCTTAAGAAACCACCAGAGCAATCATAACTCTTTACACATTTGTGCGTTGGAAATACTCCTATCAGTTTTGTGTTAAAAATGCAAAATGGATTTTTAACGGTGCATTGACACTTGCATTGTTAATGTGCCTTCAGGCATGTAATTAGCTAAGGAATTTAATCTTTTATATTCCATAGTTTGATCAAAATGCCTAGGCTAAAAAGAGCTCTAAAGTATTGACCAGAATCTTTGATAAAAGGAAGCTCTAATCACCAATTGAATGTATTTTACAAAAACTTGAATGTGCATCATTAGTTCTGCATAACTATATTAGAGACTTCTTATTTCTTAGTAATTTAGTATACCATAAGCTCCCGAAAAACAGTTCTATAGCTTTCACATTATGCTGGATTTAACACATTTGTATGTATGTATATTTTTATTTATGAAGGGACACAAGGTTATGCAGTGCTATACAATCCAGTAATAATACAGACAAGGGCAAGATGCGGAACACAGAACAAGTGAAGTAAATTACAAGCATATAATCAAGAAAATACATCACTCTAAATGCCAGGTCATGATTGAAACAAGAGGATGGAGGGCCTCACCCCACAGAGCTTACAATCTAAGTGGTTTGCTAAATATGTGTAAATGGAGGCATAACCATTTAAAGAGCACAACTGACAGTTAAATGTGCTGCATTTCTTTCATCTCTTTAAAATTAGTGTGTTTGAATTTTTGCATTTTTCAGAGTATATTGTGGATGGAATGTTGAAAAACTGCAAACCAACCAATTTAAAAGAGGGTATGTTAAATTATTCCAAATATGATTCAGCATTTATGTGCGTATTTGTGAACAGTATATGAGTTAAACATGCTTATCTCCCCACATCTAATGCAGATAGCAGATGGGTAAAACATAAATATTTAGCCATGTATCATATTTTTATATGAAACTTTCTTTACCTGTACCAAACTGGATTTGTTTATCAAATACAATACACCACCCAGTTTGGTACAGGTAAAGAAAGTTTCATATAAAAATGTATAGACTTAACTGCAGTTGCCCAATAAATGGTTTATTGGTATATTGTAATATATTTATCTTCATGTTACCATTTATTGGGCAACTGCAGTTAAGTCTATACATTTTGTGTGACTGAACCATCTGTTGCTAAAATTGATGAAGCCAACTCATTTCCTAGTATTCCATCATTCTTAACACATCATCAATTATAAAACTACGTACTTGTATGATTTTCTTTTTGGGCTGGTTTATTCTAGTATATTTTTTATACACACAGAATAAAATTCAAATGCTTTTCCAAAGTGGGCAGAATATGTTGCTGAAATTCATTCTTTAACCTTTATCCTCACTTTTAAGTGTTGAACTGAAAAAATGCATATTGAATAGTATTTTCAGATGATTCCTTACTAATCAAAATCATTTTTTTAAACAATAGGGAAAAATATTTTCTTTGTGAAAAGGAAATAGTGAATATTATGTAAAATTCACACAACATTGCCCACAAGTTTTTCCCTTCAGAAACCAAACAGAAGCACAGGTGTTACTGTATATACCAAAAAATACAAAATATTTGTAAGATACAATAAAACACTGATGCAGAATATATACAAGCTAATTAATCACATGCCATTTTATGTATACTTGAGCAAGGTCTGCAGCTTTTGTGGGACCACAGGTTGGAGTGATCAAAAGAATTTATTAACAAGATCCAATTTTATATATATATATAATTTATCAAAGAGCAAATTCACCAGGCAGAGCAGTTTTGTATGCTATACTCTTACAGATTTTCTACTACTTGTTTACTAAACAGCAGGTTCATTCACTTTGGATGCTATTTAATACGTTATAAGGAGTACTCAGTTTAACAGTAGTGGAATGCGTAGTGATACAAATTCAAGGAAAGTGAAGTAATGGTGTTTACCCATTGATCCCATAGGAATTAGAGCATAAGTGTGAGTAAGTACATAAGTTATTGAATTGGAAGTAGAGATGGCCATATTTCTCAAAAATTCAATTCGCCTGGTTTGCCAAATTTTTAGCAAAAGTTCGGTTTGTCCCAAATCAATTTGTGAAGAATCGAGTTAAAAAACAACTATTTCCAGGCACATAGGCATAATGGCATACTAATTAAACCCCATATAGTAGGCATCTCTGGGACCCCTACTATTGCAGTAGTGCTATGGATATGGCTTTTAAATCATAGCCGCATACTTGCTGTTTATGATTTAAATAGCCCCTTTGGTGGTATGGGGGTCCCAGGGACCCCTAAAAAAAAATTTGTTCCACAGAATCACCTTAAAGTTTGAACTAGTTCAGAATCGAATTTTTAGGGGGTAATTCAGCAAAGTCCAATATGTCACGTCTATTCTTTACTTCCCAGTGTTCGCTTATAGACAAAAGTCTGTGAAGTGGCAAATTCACAACCAATTCAGAAGACTACGCTACAATCTGAGTGACTGCGACATTCGCTAACATTTTGCATGCGCGTGCATAATTATTTCATTACTTAGTTAATGTTTATAAAAATGAGACAAAACTGCTCTGCTTTAAAATGGTCACAGTCCCTTGCATCAGTTTTCCTTTGATCGTAGTTAAAATTAAACTTGTTATAAGTTTAGTGGAATATTTAAATTAGATGCAAATTTGCTTCTCATAACTATCTAGAGGATGCGAATTCGCTTTTGCTACTGGTGGACAGCGGCGATTACTGTCGCATGCGCAGTGTGACATGAAAAGTCAGATCAAAATATTAGGTGAAGTCAAGTAGTGTGTAGTGAATTTGACAAGTGAAGGGCAGTCACGTCAGTACCACAATGTTCCACTATTTATTCTGAGAATATTCCATCATTCTCTATGTCACATTGCTCACAGTAAATGTTGCAGATTAATTGCAGTCGAAAATGTCACTTTTGAAGGAATAGTTGCCTTACGCAACACTAGTGCCCTACCATCAACCCCCTAATTCACCACTCTGGTCTGGTGAAGGCAAACATGCGAATTCGGAGAACTTCACCTAGTTGCATTCGCACCTTTGACACACTCCACTGCTTTTTAAATTGCCAAAGTACCTGTGCACACACACGCAAAGACCTACGCCACTTCGCGACTAGCGTAGTTGCAATTAGAAACACATCCCAAGGGGTGTGAACAAATAAATTTTAGCCAATCAGATTGTGTTTTTATTATTGCTATTGCTGTTCATTGGTCTATGCAGAAGTGTGCATTTGCGACTATTCGCCTGTTCTAAAAGCATATTGATGCGATGCGACTCGAATTGTCGTGTACAAGCATATTGAAGTGAATTTGCAACAATTGTTATAGATGGGACTTGAATTGTCGTGAAGTCAACAACACATGCGAATTCGGACTTTGCTAAATTCCCCCCTTAGTGGAGTTCGGAATGAATTCCACTTCGTCCGATTTGATTCGGCCATCTCTAATTGGAAGCAAAGAAAGGATGATGCAGCAAATAGACGCATATTCAAACATCTATGCAACTGTTTTCACTTTTGATGAATAACCCCTAACACTGTATGGAACTAGTAAATCATAGCTTCCAATTAGTTGATGATTTCCTTATTCTCCCTGCAGAAGGTCTGTGCTGATTGGTTGAAATCAGTTACTAGACATGGGCAATCTATACTGGAAATTGCACTGCATGCCTTTTGTAAATGTTATTTGTTTTGCTTAGGTTAGAATCTGATCTGTAAAAAATTCTTACTGGGTCTTTAGTGGGGCATTTTCTCTCTTTGTGTAGGCTCCTGCTCACAGGTGCTGTGTTTACCTATAATGTTTGTGTTCAGTTTAAACATTAAAGTGACCCAACACCTTAATCTACCTTCTTCAAGGTTTCATATGATACTTATTTAAATTCCTTTAAAATCTTATATTATGTTTTGCAGACATCTTCTTCTGTGTGACTAAAAATCAAGTGTTTGGATGGGTAGTGACAAATTGTCCACCTCTCAATTATATTTTGATTCCATTAATAAAAACTCACCTATGAGCTATATTATGCATCATTAATGTTCCATTACGTAACATAGGTATCATAGTCCTGGTATGCTTTGTGATTAAATTAATATTTTCCCTGGTAAGTTGATTTAAGGTTGGTAAATATTTATATTATAAGTACTGCATAGCAGATATATGATATATTGATATTGTGTTGATAAAGTCATAGCCCATTTGGTGGTGTTGTTGCCATACATGTTACATTACATGGGTAGGCATCTGCCAACAGGCCTATGAGGTGTTGTCTTGATAAAAAAAAAAAAGCATGACTGAAAATATAGATCTAAATGGTGTTTTAACATCCCCCAGATTTATGTTGTTCCCCTATTCACTTCAAGAAGTTTATTGATGAAGTAGCTGTAAAAACCCAAATATTGTCATTTGGAAGTATTAATACTTAATACATAGAATGAACTGTTGATACATATTTGCAGAATATAGATATGTGCATATTAAGTGTATTTATAAATACATTTTTATATCATTGTGTATTTCATTTGTTCTGAATTGTTCCTAATCCAAATGTTGCAGTAGTTGAGGTCTACAGCAAAATTTGTGTTACAATTTACAGTATAAGATCATTATATGCATTTATTACTTCATTTCCTGGGTGGTCGGTAAAGCCTAATAGCTAGGTTAATGTTCAATCTTTCTGTTAACTGTATAATATATTACTTTACTTTCCCTCCAATGTAAAGAGTAGTAATGCTTTAAGTACCTCTGTCTGTTTTTATTCACCTTTCTAGTCACCCACTTAAATGCTCTGTTGAGGCATTTCCACTACTGGTAATTATCAATGAGTTTGTTAGCGGGTTACAAAAACCACCTTAAATGTCATGTGTTTGATGTACTGCTGACTGATATTGTTGTTATTGGGCCGGTCTGCCCACCCAAAGGTATACTGTTGTGTGCTGTTAATGTCCATAGTCCTAGAAGAGTTTATTATTCATCTATAAGTTTCACTTATTTGAACATATTTTTATTATTTTTAGTTAGTTCACTAATGTGATAATTCGACTGTCGAATTTGCAAACAGTGGATTCCCATAGTGAATCCACTATAATTTCCTCATTGTAAAGTCCCAACAATTTTTTTAAAGTTAAGATTGCAACAGTAGCAGCTTATTGCAACTGTCTTTATCTGGCGAATTCGCACCTATACGCAACAATTCAGAGGGGAATTCACGATACTCCGAAGTGAGGTGCAGAGTGTTCGCCTCACTTCGGACTGACTGATCTGCGCTGGCTGATGTCCTGCATGCGGACATCAGCGAGCGCATTAAAAGGATTCCGGTCTTGGTGATGCAACTCTTTTGGTCTCGCTGAGACTGGAATCCCTTTAATGCGCTCGCTGATGCCCGAGTACAGGACATCAGCGAGCGCAGATCAGTCAGTCCGAAGTGAGGCAAACACTCCACACCTCACTTCGGACTATCATGAATTCCCCCCTCAGACTTTAGTGAATAACCCCCTGAATATGTATATAATCCATACTTTAAAGTGAAGGTAGACGATGAAGTGTTACCCTACCATTTTTGCTACCCCTACCATTTTTTCTTTCTTTCATTGGGATTAATTTTATTTAATTATGATGATTTGTACTATCTGCATCCAATTTTTCATGTGCCTAATTTTATAATGCATTTTCCTATTCTTCATCTGTAATCCCAATGTCCAATGCCATTATCTGCTGCTGGCAAACTGCCTTCTCATTTAATGAATTTTATTTTTAGTTCTTTCTCAAGGCTAAAAGTAGAGATTATGGAAAGGTTTAAATATAAATGTTGTGTTGAAATAATTGGCCCTTTCACATACACATACAATTTCATACGTTCTGATTCTCGTTAGACCTGTTCAGGTTATGGAAGATCTGCTCTTAAACTCATTAGGAAAAGCTTGTGCATTGAATGTAGCTAATTTAAATATTTTAATTAGATAATTTGTTTGGAATTCATAGGATAAGGTTCAACATCTTACAAAGATGGCAAAAAAATCTGTTTAATAATAGTAAATAAAAACAGTTGGCAAGAACACTAGGAAAAAGTTATTAAAATATTCCGCTATAGCCAAAAATATAATGAATTTGTAACAAATACATTCTCATTTTGGAGAAAGATAATAGGTTAATTTTTTTTTTTTTTTACATTTAGGACCTTTAAAGGGTCATGTGTATAAAACTGCAAAGCAATTTTGCCAGGTTGTATGTGTGATTTTCTAGGTATGTGATAGTCAGATTGAAGCTATGTAAATATTTATACACTTTGAAAAGCTTTTGTGCATGGGGAAAGAGGAGTATACAATGACTAGGGGGAGATAATGATATAAATATTTGAATATCAAATCTTTGCTTTAGAAAACCAGCATAAAAAGTTACATAGTAACATAGTTTATAGGGCTAGAAAAGTACACAAGTCCATCCAAGTTAATTCTATTTTTCTGCAGTGTTGATCCAGAGGAAGGAAAAAAAATGACCAAGAGGCAAGAGCCAATTATCCTCATATTAGGAAAAAAATTTGTTCTGAACTCCAAATATGGCAATCAGAATAATTCCCTGGATCAAGATCCCACCTCCAGTTTTCTAGTACCTTTAACTGGTAATATTCTTACACTAAAGGAAACATCCAAACCCCTTTTGAACTCTTTAATGGAATTAACCATAACAGCTTCTTCAGGCAGAGAGTTACATAACCTCACTGTTCTTACAGTAAAAAATCCCCTTCTATGTAGATGCAGAAACTTTCTTTCCTTTATATGCAGAGGATGCCCCTTGTTATACTTACAATTCTTGGCATAAATAGATTGTTGGAGAGATCTCTGTATTGACCTCAGATATATTTATACATAGTTATTAGGTCACCCCTTAATCTTTTTTTCTTGACTAAACAATAACAATTTTGATAATCTTTCTTGGTACTCTAGTTTGCCCATTCCATTTATTACTTTAGAACCCCACTTTTGAACTCAATTCAAGCTCTTTCTTGTACACTGGTGCCCAAAACTGCACACAATATGCCATGTGTAGTCAGACAAGTGATTTGTAAAGCGGTATAATTATATTCTCATCATAGGCATCTATTCTCCTTTTCCTGCACCCCATGATCATATTTGCTTTGGCAGCTGCTGCTTGGCACTGGTTGCAACAGTTAAATTTATTGTCAACTAAAATTCCCAAATCCTTTTCCATGTCTATGTTGCCTAGTGTTTTCCCATTTAGAAAATAAACTTGACTTGGATTTTCCCTTTTCATTTGCATAACATTACATTCAGTTGGCTCTGTTAATTGCTTTGGGAACATAAACATTTTTTTATAAACTAACAGACCACATTTTCTCCACAGTAAACTAACATACTCCGCTTAAACCGGCCAGGGCTGTGCAGTTTGCAAAAGCATTGCTAACTTTCTCCATAGAGTTGTGGTCAATGAATGGCCCACTGTTATGCATGGAGTACACCTTTGCTTTGTTTTAGGATCATTAGAGTTTAACATATTTCTAAATCATATAGAACATGGCATAACACATACAGTACAGATATTGTGTTCACAGATTACACAAACCTATGCAGTGAAATAAACCAGTCCAAAGGAAGTTGACAATTTATAAACTGACCTTTACATATTCAGTAAATGGGCAACTACATATCAACTAACATTTAATTCAGACAAATGCAAATTTATACATCTGTAGGTACAAATTCGCTAGCATAATACACCTTGGGGAAGTACGATCCCAAAGGAAAGGAATCTGGGAGTACTTGTGGACAGGTGGATCATAGATTAAGTCACAGCAAACAAGACCTGCTTACAAAGATGGCAAAGTACTTGTATCAGAGGCTGATTCTAGCAAAAAGGATTTCATTTTTCCACATTGCAATTCTCTGGTAAGATCTCTCCTTGAATACGCAACGCCATTCTCAGCACAAATATAAAAAATTAATCCTGCAGCTAATAATAGTTTAAAGGAGGACAGAAAATTTGATAAGGGGGATGGATAACAACAGATATTAGTAGTGACTTCAATAGATAGAAATATTCAGTGATTAAGGGGTGTCCAGATCACCTTACATAAACATATAACTGGTCCTTATAGGAATAATTGTGATAAACTGTTCCGTTTAGGGACAAACACAAAACATTATACTCTGTGAGGCTTGATAAAAAAAAGGTTTTATATAGTTGGGAATTGAATCATTCGCTGTAAATGCTGTGAACCTGTGGAATAGACTTCCACAGGGACTAGTTTCAGTAAAATCACTTTTACTATAGTTACATAAAAAAATATAACAATATTGGTTATTGAAATCATCAAGAATATTTAGTAGACTAACCACTCTAATATTGTCTAACCACTGCCAGGGAAGACATTTTTTTTTCTATATTAAATCAAATTTGGTCAAAGCTTTTATTTGTTTTGCCTTTCTCGGGGAAAGCATTTATTTATTTATTTTTAATATAGATTGAACTTAATGGACATTTGGCTTTTTTCAACCTTCCAAACTATGTTACTTGACTGGAGCACAACTGCTGACTGTCATTTTACAGACATATAAACTACACTAGACAACAGGTCAGCTTTCCAGGCATTGAGGTAAACATTGCTTTTACACTCTGCACACATGTAAACTGCCATTGTGTCAGGGCGGTAACAAACATTGGCAGTGTTTATAGAAGTGTAAACTCCACAAAGCACACATTACAAACCTCTTAAATAAGACATGCATTCATAGCACAATATAAATACTTCAAAGAGGAATGGTTATTTAAAAATTTGTCAAATTAAAGAGAAATTATTTATTTACTGTAAAGAATCTCAAATCGCATCTTTGTCTGTTTAACAACTACTGTATAATCCATGTTCAGTGCAATGACTGGAGTAAAATGCCTCTCACATATCTCAACATTCTCTCAATAAATGAGTTAAGGAAACTGCATTAGGACAAAATTATTATACCATCAGTAAGCATGATGCGAATACAGAATGAGTGAGATTTAAATAAAAGTTACTTTCCCTCTGTTCTTTGACGTGTCTAAATCATCTGGCACCTTTGATCATGAAATTCCCTTTGATCAGTGAAGGAAGTTTCAGACTCTTAGATGTATAGTCTAAATTGTTTAAAATCATTAACTTATAAAGCCAATACTCTTTAAAGTAACCCCAAAAAAATAATTTTCTTTACTTCTGTTAAAAAAACTATATATATACTGTATACATATATATATAAAACATGCTTCAAAATATTAATTCATGAAGATTTTAATGCTTTGCTTTGAGCATGTTTATTATGTGCATATTTTGATGCAGCCACTAAGCCCTACAGTTGTGCAGTGTGTCTTACCTCTGCATTTATACTGACTTTTTGTATTTAAGCATGACAGATAATGTCTGCTTTATTTCAGGTTACTTGCTTGGGAAAAAGCTCAAGGTACAACTAACAAAATGAAATATCTATGTAACATTAAAATACATAATAAACAGATAAGTAACTATAATACGCTTTATTTCTATTGTTATAAAACAGATATAAATAACTGACTATATCAACACTGGTACATGTTTAGAATAAATAAAATTATGCCATGTATTATGAAAATTCCTATGTAATCTTTACACTAGTGAATTACTTCAATATATGCACATGATTCATTATAATATATGCTAATTATACTTTATCAATTATTAGAAGTTCACATTTAAGAGGGTAATTCATAAAGCAGCGAAGTGAGCTACGATGTGTTCGGCTCACTTCGCTAGTAGCAGTATGCGCATGCTGATGTCCTGTACGCGGACATCAGCATGCGCATTAAAGGGATTCCCGTCTCGGCGAGGCAACTCTTTTGTTCTCTTTTGTTCCTACCCCTATTTTCTAATTCAGATATTCTTATTTATTTTTACAGCTCTTGCTATTGTCTGTGATATTGCTAGGCCATTGTCATTTGCTTTGAAAGACAATGGGAAAATATGCACATTTACTTCTGCTGCTACAGATCTTTCTTACCCGACTTGCATTACTTTGTATTTACTGCAAAAACATAACTTCACAACACTTATTTAAATTTTCAAATAAAACACGCTACCGCAGTGCTTTATCCTTTAGATGCACTATTCTTACACTCCACAAGCTTTTGCATATTACTTTGAAATCAAGGTATATCCTCTTTCTCCAAAACTTCTTAATAATAAAGAATGTTGATGTAAAATCCTTCATTGCTTATGTTTGCTCTCTCTGCAGTCTTAGATATTGTTTGTGACCCTGGCAACAGCACATGTATTTTTCCTTCGACCTGTTTGGTTAATATTTATTTCTTTCCAGATCAAATTCCTACTCTTCAACCTTTCAGTTCTCAATGATTGTGTTTAAAGTTCTTTCTAGTGTCTTCTCCTTTAATATATTTATGTGTTTATATAAGACCTATACATGCTTTCCTTCATTTTTTGACTCCCAGTATGATTTATATGCATATAACTCTTTTATACAATTTATTTCCAACCATCAAAAATAACTACTTGATCCCTGTCTTTTTCCTAAATGCAGACCATGCACTTTTTAAAGACTAATGTGTTTGAAACTACAGATTTTTAGGGGTTACCAATAAGTATCTGCTTCTCACCATAAATTAGTTTTAACTATAATATTTCTGAAACCCACCACTTTCTGTAATTAATTTAATGGTAAATCCTTCATGGGTTTCCTTGATGGAATTGTTAAACGCCTTACCTGTTTATCACTTGTCTTCTCCTGTACATTCGGAAGTCACTGACCAATACTACTTCCATTTCTCCAAAATTTCTACCTTTTCAATGCTTGAATATTTTTCTAGGTTCCCCATTATTAATCCATTACTTTTTTCTTTCTTTTACTTAATCCTCTCTCTCTCTCTTTCTCTCTTTCCCTTAGTGCTTATTGCCCGAAATATGTAATGGCATTCCAATGAATTGTAGCTTTGCTACTATATTTTGCACCAGCAATCTAGCTCCAATTTGTTTTGAATTCTGTGACGTGACTGGCAGGACACATGGATCAGAGGTTGCCTACTATAGCTATATCTGTGTTGTTTGACTCTTTTTTTTCCTGATCTTCAAATATATATATATCAGGGACATTTGCTCTAAGACTGCAAGGGAAGCTCAGCTTCCCTTAAAATGACAAAAGAGAGAAGTGATAAAATATATACAACAGTACAGTATGTACATGTCACTTCCTCTCACTTATTCCTGCAACTTCACAGTGCTTTAAACAGTGTGGAAGCTGAGATTCCACAGATTTCAATAGCAAAGCAAAAGTGCAGTGAAACAAGATGAGTAATTGGATAAATGCTGGGCAATGTCCCTCCCATCGGACTCTCAGCTTCTCTGGGAGTCTATAGGGCAGTGGGCTGGCCTGGAAGCTCAGCTACTGTATGCTGATTGGATGATCTGTCTGAGGATGAATCCCTTTTTGATTGACAGTGAAATGAGCGAATCAGCAATCTTTCATTCTGATTTGCAACAACCTTTTTTTTCATTCTGAAAGCTGCACATAATGTCTGACAGTGGGGCGAAATTTATTAAATGCGGAATTTTTCCGCACAATCGTAATTTTTTCCACACAATTGGAATTTTTACTGCATGATCTGAATTTTTACTGCACGTGTGGAATTTCGATCGGTTTCCGATCTTCGCATACGGAATTCGATCGATTTCTGATCGCGCGTGCGGAATTTCGATCGATTTCCGTTCTTGCGGTAAAAATTCCGTATGTGCAGAAAAAATTCTGCACATGCGATCAGAATTTAAATTTTGCCCTTTATAAATTTCACCCTGTGAATGTTGTGGACAGGATTTTGGTAAAGCCATTTGATAGTCTTGTTTAGAGTTAAACAGCAGGGCAGATCAACTCCTCAGATTAATTTGGTGCAAAAGGTGGATAAAAGTAACAGGTCTTTTCAGCTGTCCTGGTATGACAAAGTGAGCTTCCTCTCCTTGAAATACCAGGATCCGCCACTGATATATATATATATATATATATACAGTATATATACAGTATAGCTTTATCATACAAAGATCTCACATGCCTTTTTTATTGAAATTTTAAAATATGTGTAGGAGACTCTGTCACTATCAGTTTTCAAATCTAATCTACAATCATACCAATTGTAGTACTAGCACTGATGTAGCCTCTCTCACATTTACACCCAATGTTGTAGTTTAGCGCTTCCCTCCCTTTTATCCCAACATATTTAAACTTACTTTGCCATTCTTAGAAGTAATCTCACAACACACTGCTGGTTATGTTAGTTTCCATACATTGTTCTTTTCATCACTAGTTAAGGTTATGTGTACATTTGTACAACCTTTGGCACCTTAAATAAACCTATGCATATAAATTATGTTTTTTTAAAAGGAAAAAAATGCAACATATGTAGCACCTTTCTTAAAGTCATTCTCCTTGGTTTAGGTACAACACTATATTGGCTTTACCCCCATACTGCTCACCAGTAATTATTTTTATTACCCTCCCCAAAATGTGTTCAACCCATTTTGTATCTAAAATCTTTGTTGCTGATGTTGAATATATGTGGTTCGACAATTTTAATTTCCCTTTTAGCTGTTTATTATGACAAAAAGGGCAGAAATGGTAAATATTATGGCAAAATAAAATGGTAAGACCATTACATCGCTATTATTGCTATTTTAAATATGCCCTTTAATGTGCATCATCAAATTATTATGGTGTATTGACAAATTTTTGAAATAACACCATAATAATGATCTACATAAAGAAGCATCTTCCCTGAATGTCATAAAAGGGCAATTAAAATAAGCGCACTCATTATCTGAGATTAAAATGTTCCTTATAAAGTAAAGATAAATAAATGAATACCACAAAACTGAAATAATACCAATGACACATCTGCTTAAAGTGATTATGAACAGGGATTCAGACACTTTACTCATATCAAACAGAGTATGAAAATGGAAATTCTATATTATACTCATTTTACTAGTTCTGAACAAGAGGAATCCCTGCTGCTTATTTGCATTTTTCTCTTTGGGCCTAGAAACCAGATGGAGTCCTTCCAGGCATTCACATTACTGAGTACTTTACAGTAGGATATTAAACAATGCTATTTAACAGCAGATGACTTTTGCTGCAATACACCCATGGTGACCATGGGAGATATGGCAATTGCTTAATCATGGCCTTTTAATGCAATAGCATATCATTTTACATTCCACCATGACTATCTCAGCAGGATCACACTGAGCAGCTAAAAATGTTTAAAGTTCAGATTTTGTACTTTAGCACAAGAAGACAAATTGCATTCCATTGAACATACAAAAGTACAAGACCTGAATAAAATAAAACTTTTAAACTTGTTTCTGATATGGATATATCAGAGCTAAAATTGTCATTTAACATTTGGTTTTAGCATTATTTCCATAATGTGCAATCTCAATGTGTTGGGATGACTCAAGATAAATTAATAAGTGTAACATATCCACATATCTATAAAAATCAAGGACTGATATCGGGATGAGTTGTATCATGACAAAATTAGCATTGCTGCCTCTGATAAAACATAGTTTTACTACATGTGAACTACACTAGTAGTAGAGTGTAGTCTACATGTGAACTACACTAGTAGTAGAGTGTAGTCTACATGTGAACTACACTAGTAGTAGAGTGTAGTCTACATGTGAAATTAGTTTGTTAATGTTTTCCTGAATGTTCGAACTTTTATACAGCAGCATTTAGCTCATTTGACAGGTTGTTTGTTTTACTTGTTAGATTTATGAGTATTATCTTTTAAAAGTTACAACAAAAAAAAAATTGAAAATGAAATTTTTATTGCCTTTTTCTTTCAAACCTAATTTTAGGATCCATGAGGAGAAATGAAGGTATAGCTTGTTACAGGTTACTTGACTTTGTTAATAGTGTCAATGTTCCTCACCACAAGTGGAGGAGTTAACCTGAGGGCCGTGACCTGGGAGATGCCTGCCTCAAAGGCCATACCCCCTTGAAGGGGTTTCAGGGTGAAGACCTTGCCCTCCTTAGACTCCATGTCTCAATGTTAACCAGAGTCAACTCCTGCTATGGTACAGAGGATCCATACTTCCCTTCAAGTCTCATTTCTTCGTGATTCATCACACTCCCTGTTCCTGCACTTGTGTACCATACACCTTAGTGCTTCTAGCAGTTGCATGACCTTTATCCTGTATCCTTCACATTTGTGCACCTTAGTGCTTCCAGAGGTTCACTATAGTGCCTCTAGTGGTGACCTGGTTCCTGTGGTACCCGCTTGTGTGTTCCCTGAGATCCGTGACAGTGCTTAACCAAAAGGTAAGTGTTTTGTGTAATAAGAAAAACCTGTAATAAGCCTACTGAAAAAAAGCTGTCTCAATTATTCCATGTATTTTTCTAGACAATACCAAAGTGGGATCAGTGGGTACAAGGTGATATGGTTTATTATTCTGCAGATATCTGTTAACCTCACTAATAGAAAGATCTATGGGCTAGAAGATAACATTGCCTCCTTTATCTGATTGTTTAATTGCAACATCAGACCATTCACTCATCTCTGTCAATGCTGCATGTTCCTTAAATGTAAGATTGCAAACATGGAATTTATTAGCATTCAGTTGTCTAATATCCTCCTGTATACCTTGGTAAAGGAAGTGGAGATCCAGATAGTTTGAAAAAGAAATGGTGAAGCAGGACTTAGGTTTGAACTTATGCAGGACAAATATATTCGATAGAGCAAGAGGTTCATCTATCGCTGAAGACTTGTCCAAAATAGTTTCTTGTATGGAATAGTATGCTTTCAATGCTAATTTTGTACAAAATAAAAAGAACTTGTCACAAAACCCAAACACTTATTCAGAACTGACCTTTTATCGTTGATGTATATATATATATATATATATATATATATATATATATATATATTTATATCTTTCAATCCTCTGCCTGTCCACTTTCAGACTGTTTGTGGAATTTCTTCCAATCCCAGAATCTTTCTGATTAGGATAGTAGAGGGTATACCCATCATTTTATGTCTTTTAGTTCTGTGTTTCCCTCTCCTTGTCTTCCTCTGGTAGAGGAATCCATGCCGGAATCTAAAAAATGGGAACTAGCCTCTTTTTCCACAGTGTCTAAAGCACTATTATTCTGTGAGGGATTAAACTGCTTATTAAGTTTGTGTGGGTTCTGTCAGGATCTCTCTTTCCGTCTCTGGTTTGAACTCCTTTCCTCTACTCTTCTAGCCCTTTTCCCTACCACTGCACTGTGGTGTCAGATTTCATTCTGCCTTTGGTTTTCCTGAGTTGTCTGTTTGGTTTATAGGATCTGTTCTGTGCACCACAGCTGTTCTTTAGTAGGAGAATACTTTATTACAGAGGGATCTAGATACGCTGGAAACTTGGGCAGGAAAGTGGC
>WMED01004148.1:0-13121 GCA_019650415.1 Pipa parva
ACCGGCTGGGAAACACCAACGGCCCGGTCCGCGGACCGGCGGTTGGGGACCTCTGGTTTACAGGATAACAGTTTGACCCCTTTTTGAACATAGTTACCATCTTTAAACTATGTCTGGCTGTATTGGCGATAACTGTGAACAAACAGCAAGTATATTTATATCAGAGATTTCTTTTAGTTAGCCTTGTTTTTTCCAGGATGCTGTAGAGGGTTTTGCATTGGGAAACATCTGACGTTCAGTAGAAATAAGTATTAATAAGTGTTAAAAATAAATCCAGGATACATAGTAATCTATTTTGTAAGTAATTGCTGACAATCAAAGCATTCCTCATGCTGACACTAGCTAAGTGTTAAAGGAGTTGCAATCAAGTTATCAAATTCATTATAGCAATTACAATCTCCAACCAGCATCTGCAAGTAATTTACTTAAGCTGCATTCTTATCTAACAATGGGTATCCAATTCATTCTAGTCAAGTAAATGACATTTTAAATTATTGAGTAAATGCATTGTGTTTATTTTTCTGTTTCCAGTTTAGCTTGTGCATTGTAGTAGAATTCCCCAGAGTAATGGTTATGTATTACTGCAGTCTTCCCAGGTTTCTAGGAGATTTAATTATCAGGTGCGCATGCAGTTTCTTTTCCATCACTTGGTCCCATGATAATGCTAAATTGCCTGCATTATATCACTACTGAATCCTGACTCTGCGAGCATTGTAAACAGTTCATTTTATTTCCTGGTCTCCGCTTTATGTGATGACCATTTTTAACATGACTGCATCCAAAGGTCCATTTACAGGCTGCTTAACATTCAAAGATTGACAGTCTCCAGTGAGGACAAAATGACACTTTCAGCAAATATCATAGAAATAGTTGCATGTGGTATTCTAATATTTGTCAGCCTTGCTGGAAATACCTCATTGATTTACTGTACCTGGAGATGTATTGCAAGACGTCTACCAACTTCATTTGCTCTTATTTTCAGTCTTTCAGTAGTTCATCTTATCAAGAACCTGGTAGTCAATACCATCAATATTATTTTTAGCTCTGGATTTCCCTCTAACTCTCTTGCCTGCAAAATTGGAACCTTCACTGGAAAGGTGACCACAACTCTGGAAATTTGGCTTACACTCTACTTAGCAGCTTTTTACTGCGTTAAACTCAATCGTATCATTTATCCACCAAGGACACCGCCAAATGGCAAATGGCGTAAGCCTCACTTAATATCAGTTTTTCCACTATGGATTACCGCAGCAGGTCTCTGTTGTCCTTATCTAATATTTGGGGAGGTCACGGAACATGCACTGCCACTAAATTATTCACGTAACTTACATTACAGTTTTCTTCATGAAGAGTGTAGCATTGAATTTAGAGATGATGTTGTGAATCTCTGTTATCAACAAATATTTACCGTTATCATTGATCTCCTTCCATTAGTAATATTAATCCTCATCTGTTTTCGTATTGTGCTTCTATTTTTTGAGCGAAAGAAAACTACCTATGGGAATATTTGGATTGGAAATAATGCTTCTGAAACAGAAGTGCTGAGAGCATCAAAAATAATAATAATTTTGATGTTTATAGTCACTTTCCTGTGGGTCTCTCATTTTATTGTTGAGCATTTTTTTAAAAACTGTACTAATACTTACCCTTTTACTCCAGCTATTCTTGCTGTTTTGTTTTCTGGATACTCTAGTCTTAGTCCATATTTGCTTATGCTAATTAACTACAAGATTTGTCTAAAGCTAAGATCTATGAGTTCCTTCTGCTGTACAAATCCAAAAAAGAACAAACCCCCAGGTGGTCAAAAATCTCTGCCGGAAAATATTATTGCTGAAAACTGAGAAATATCTTCTTTTTTTTCTAATTTTATTTTATAGACTTAAATTCTTGGCTAAAGAAAGAGAAAGGCTGCATTTCTAAATCCTAAATAATCCTAGCATGCAACAGGTGTTCAATATGATGTACAGTGTATATAGACTGAGATAACATGAATTTGTACAGTGCTATAAATATGTTATTCACCCATATTTATCTCTGTTTACTTATCTTTTGTATTTATCTGTTTTAAATTTTTTTTACAAAGGTTAGCCAAAGACCAAATGAAAATGTGAAGAAATACAATGAAAGGTTCCAGAATGTTTGTTTCATTATTCAGTTTAGAAAACGTTGTAGGCCTGTGTGCATTTTTCTTCTACACATTTGTAAATATTGGAGTTCTCCATAGATATTATGTTTGCAAGGCATGGAAAATGTATATAATAGGTTCCTTTCCTAGGTGATGCATTTGCTTCTGTAGAACTTTGCTTGTTAGCCTTAATTGCACTAGAGAAAAAGATGTAATTTATAGGTCTCAAGACATTTTATTGGAGAAACATTAAAATTATTCAGACACTGTATAAGGACTTTTGAAACCACATCGATCTGATTCATATAAAACACTATGTGGTCATTCTGTTAATAAGAATATACCAGGAATTGCTATATATTTTTTGGTTTGTGGATGTATTTTTAGTTGGATGTCCTACGTTTGCACCCCCCAGAAAGTTTTGATACAAGGTGTGTAGTTTCCCAGATTTTTTTGTTACTGAAATGTCCAAAACTGTTTAACTTTAGAAATGTATGTTAATGTGATAATAGAATGTGTTAGAGAACAAACAGGGGAATTCATCAACAAGGGCAAACTTTAAAGTCTAGTAACCTATAGCAACCAATCAGAAGATAGATTTCATCATTCTACCTCCCCAATTGCAGTGACTTCTAACTGCTCATTGGTTTCTATACTTTACAAGTCCCCTGCTGATGAATTCCACTGGTAACCTCTAAGGTACCATAACTCATCTTTATAGCCATTGCTCATAAAAATAACATAATGCATTTCTAATTGATTTATCTAAAGTCCGTGCAATACGCTTACCAGTAATGTCAACAAAAAAATGTTTTTATTTTGTTGACTGTTTTCAAGGTCATGTATAAGGAAGGTTTAATTTCACTAATGCATTTTAACAATTGAAGTGAGGAATATTTGATTAGGATGTATTTTGTCAGCAGCCTGATTCATAATTATCAAAATAAATACTGTTCCACTGTCACCTAAAATGTCATCTATAGACTGAAGTTGAAATTAGCAAAACATTTGTTGGCATTCAAGAAGAATAATTTATTAACTAGTTATCACTATATCATGAATGGCAATGCCCCTTTTCAGTCAATAAAATCAATAATGTATACTATATGTTACAATAGTTACCATTCCAGATAGGATATGGGATGGGCTTAATGCATAAAAGCTTACTAAGTGTGTTAAATTAGTGTTGAATGTTTTATAGTTCTTTAGCTATGGAAGGGAATGTCACAAGTATTAACAATAAGTGGGATTAATATTTTCTTTAGTGTCTTTGGACAGTTATTTTTATTATTGTACTTGGCTAATATAATGTTCCTTTAATGATAGCTATAGGGTTGTGGCTTTGATGTATAGTCGAATATACACATTATGTTCAGTAACTGCTCAAGGATAAATTAAAGAGCCTTGCTTGTTATAATTAACTGCAGGTAACACATACAATAAAAGTTGTTTGTACATTAATCTTGTATGTGTTTGCTCTTTATTTTAACATTGCATTGCTTTTATTAGAAAATATATTTTATAGAAAAAAAGAAAATTACTGTGGTGGTTTCTGTCAGAAGAAAGGGCTTTCTTTCTGAACTGGAAAATCTGTTCATAACAAAAAAAAATCACTTTCAGTTACCAAACATTGCTGTTTTCAGTGTATCATTTATGGAAAACTCATTACCTTTAGAGTAAGCTATTTTCAGAATCCAGTGGCAGTTTATAGCCTGGGATCACTCTCTGAAGTCTAAGAGTTTTTCACAGCCAAAGACATAAAATATTTTTTGGATCTTTCCATATACTTACTCTCTTTATGCACAAGAAACTAATGTGGTCAAGCACAGATCTTAATCCAAACCAAAATCGAAACAAAACACACATATTTAAAATTATTAAATTGCATGGGTTTTAAATTACTTTCAAAGTTTTCATACAGACCATTTTTAATATGGGGTACTTTCCAGCAATACGTTTATATAATTAAGAAATATCACGTTAGCCTTGATAATGATCCTGCTTGACTATGTAGTATACTGTATTTATATGTTGGATGTCCATGTGTGGACACTAGATTAGAAATCTGATTTACCACTTTAAGGCTGGGTTCACACGAGCGTGTGATGAGCAGCGACTCATACGCTCGTGTAAAAAAAAAAAAAATACGGCTTCATAGAAGCCGACAATACTTACCTAGTTCCGGACACACGAGCGTATGACACGCATACGCTGGGTCCAGAACGCTGTGTGTCGCAATTTGGCCGGCGTATATATATAGTTAGTCCTCGGGTTACGACGGTCTCGAGTCATTTCGGGGTTACAACGCTTTATACAATGCCATGTTCCGACTTACACGGTTTTGTGACGTAAGTCGAACCATACTGTATGAATGTATGATCCGACTTACATCGAAATTCGGTTTACGACGTCGCGTAAGAACGGATCAACGATGTAAGTCGAGGACTACCTGTATATATATATATATATATATATACGCCACGCCAAAAATGCGACACACAGGAAGTGCTGTGAACACCGAGGGAGCATTCACACTGTCGCTGGTAGGTACAAAAGAAAAATACGCCAGAGTGGATTTTTCCTTTTTTTTTTCTTTCTTCACACGAGTGTATGATGATGCACTGCTCATCATTCACTCGTGTGAACCCAGCCTAAAAAAGACACTGCCCATAAACATAGCAAATGAGTCCTTAGGGATAAATAATAGTAATACAGCTTACAGACAAAAGAGAGAGTAAGGCTATGTAACCACATACAGTTTATATGTTTCTCACTCTCTCCCACCACCCCCTTCTTACTGCCACCAATAAAAGTAGTAGGGGATGGACCATGGCAGCCAGGATATTATGATCTGTTTCTATAAAAAAAAAGGTAGGGAGCTAGTGACAGCGAAGGTAATATGTTGCAATACCCCCAGAATCCTTTTCAGCTCCTGAAAGTACCTTATAGAGGCGGGCTGTGAAATCATGGATAGAAGTTTCCTTCTGAAATGCTTCAGGTACATAACATTATCCACTTCCCCTATAGGTAGATTGGAATGGGCTTTGTTTAGTTTTGCATTTGGTTGTAAGGTATGTTGTTTGTTTTTTTAATGTTCTAACTTACAGTTATTTCGATTTGAAAAATTTATTGACAGTTTTGTACTTTACATTGTAACAGCTTTGAAGTTTCTATCAGCACTGACAGAGTATTTTGTTGTAATTACTGGTAAGTTATGACCATTTCAGGGAGGATCAGAATCTTACAACTTTGGTTAGTGCACAGACTGGCAGAGACTCCAGTAACTTACATTTTTTATCATGCCAATTGCTAGTTCAGCAACCTCTGGCACAATGTGTTGTTATCTTTGGTATGTTTAACATTGTTGTGGCCTACTATTTCTACCAAATATAAACGTATAAGTCACTGGATACTTGCAGGCCTAATTTATTTCAATGTTTCTACAGCTTCTCACACCACTGCCTGGGTGTCAAACAAAGCAAAAACAAGATTTAAAGCTGGAGGACACACCTCTCGATGCAAGAGATATGCTTTATTTCATCAAATAAAGCACGTATTTTGCATTGAGAAGTGTGTGTTCCATCTTTATATCTTGCTTCTACTACTTTTACCACCTGTGAATCATGTGTCTTCATTTACTGGCCACAGATATTAATCAGTGTTGCATGATTCTGGCTCTTCTGCGCCATTTACATTATATATGATATATTATATATAATAAATGTTATATTAAATCTCAATTAGGTCAACTATAAAGCTATGGAATTGTATTTCTGATTAATTGTTCTATTCTCAAGATAATTATATTACAGGTTAGTTTCTTCTGAGGGAAATGCTTGAGGAATTATTATAGGCGTCTGAAATGATGTGAGACTTTTGTGAGACATAAGCAAATCAATACCATGAGTCATCCCATTTCCTACAATTTAGGTTAAATTTTCTAAAATGGTTAGATTAGTTAGAAAAACTAACTGAATTGAATAAGAAACTTAACAGTATGCTTCACAGTAGATACTTGCAAATCTGTTTCTCCAGAAGGAAAGGAAGAATCTGCAAGTGGAGAGGTTCATTGTTTTTATGGCTTTTATAGTCTATTTCATTCTGCAGGAAGGGACTGTTTGGGAAGATGATTTCTTGAGAGCTATGAAGATACAGAAAAGAAGGAAAGTTAAATAAAAAAAAAAGGACAAATAGCTGGAAAGAGTGGCAAATAGCTGATAGCAAAATGAGATAGAGGTATGTACAGTATATTGCAAGAATGGCAGAGGACTGTACATACAGCACTTTTGTTGTTACTTGGAGCTTGAAAGACCTTGCTTGTTTTCTTTATCCATTCGATTTGTAAAGAATCTTCCTTTTATTATTTGTTTTATAAAAGACTGACTGAGTGACTGACAAAACATCTGCAATTGATCCCCTTCCCCATTATTGTAACTGAATTAAATCTCACTCATTTAGGGAGAGCTAGAATCAAACTTTAACCAATCGGACAATTGGATGGAACGCATAATAGGGCTAATCTGAATCTGAAGAGAACATTCAACAACACAGCCAATGTTTTAATGCAGTAAGTGTGTGTGTGTGTATGTGTGTGTGTGTATGTGTTCTGTAGCACCTATGAGTTCTATTATCAAAAGTTAGGGAGAAGCTAGAAAACTGTTGGTGATATTTGATTGTCACATCATTCTTTTGCCTAATATGTCAGTCAAGCAGGCCTATGTACATTCAGCCTGTCGAACCCTCTGGCTCTTTAGTAAATATTTGTAGCATCTTATTATAAAATTATCCAGAATGTTAAATGCTTTTAATGTTGTGGAGAAATGTATTACTGTATTTGCTGGCGTATAAGACTACTTTTTAACCCCTGAAAATCATCTGAAAAGTTGGGAGTCGTCTTATACGCCGGGTAACATTTTTTTCTCTCCTTACCTAGCTTCTCTGTTGCCCAGCTGTCTGTGCTGAGCGCTACAGCATTCCTTCCCCAGCATTGATGTAACTTCCTGTGAGCGACAGGAAGTTGAATCATTGCTGGGGAGAGGAAAAGCTATAGCGCTCAGCACAGACAGCTGGGCAACAGAGGAGCTAGGTAAGGAGAGAGAAAAGGAGGAGGGCGAGTGCTAAAATAGCGCCCCCCCCTTCTTCAGAGAGTAGGGCTTGTAGGGGCAACACAGTGTGATGGTGCTTTGATAATCTTGGAGACAGGGAGGGCTGGGCAGGCAGGGAGAGCTGACCAATCCAAGCAGGATTTGCATTGGAAGAGGGGTAGTCTTATACAGCGAGTATATCCCAAACTCTGTATTTTAACTGGAAAAGTTGGGAGTTGTCATATACGCCCAGTCATCTTATATGCCGGCAAATACGGTATTTTATTATAGAAAAGGGTTACGGGGTCAGTTTTAAATACTGGAACATTGAACCATGTTTTTTTTTCTTTCACACATAATGTATGCTCTTAAATATTAAAATGTATATTTGTGTTTTACAAAACTATTTATGAAACCTACCTGGTACAGTGCTCAACTCTGCTCTGTTGATGATCTAAATGAAGGCAGTTATACTGAAGGGAATACTGTGAACTATGCATGGAGCAGGCATTCCACTAAAATATTATTCCTTCAATGCAGAGGCAAATGTTTGTGATTTTCTTCCAGTGAGGTCATAAAGTGTCACTGGTTTTTGATATTACTCAATAGTTCTAGTGAATTATGCCAAGCAAAATCATTTTAATCTCGTATTGTTCTTAGTTAATTTTCTATTTTAACAGAAGAGTTTCTGAGCAGTATATTAAAGCTCTCCAGATTGTCCAGTTCTTAACTTTGCAGCATTCCAACATAGTCAAAATTTATTAAAGGCGAAACGATCGCCCGAAATTAAATTCTGACTGCCCGAAATTAAATTTCGAGCGATCGATCGAATGCAAATTCCGATCGAGCGATCGGTATTTCAATTGATCGGTAAAAATAACGAATTTAATAAATTTCGCCCACTAGTGAGTTGAGATAGCTCCAAATATTACAGTAAATTTACATAAAGTTATATGGAAGAATGTCTGTTAAGGCACTGTGATATCTCATTGTTCAAATGACAAAATCAGCTTTAAAGAATTTTACAAAATCAGTGACCTAGAATAAGTAAACAAATATTGCAATTCCTGCATCCATTAAGAAAACATATTTAAAATTGCCCACCAAGCTAAAAACATGAACTTATACCATCAAATGCAAGGGACCAATGACTCCTTTATCATTTAATTTTTGTCATAATCCTTATCTCTCCCATATCCATTTAATGTTGTTGTTCCTCTAGACCAGTGTTTCTATTTTTTTTTTAGTTCTTCAAATATCCTTTAACTATCCATCTTTATTATAAATACCCCCACATTTTAATTATACAAAAAAAATGAAATTAATTTTCTTAATTTCTTTTCTTTCTTCCTTCCTAAATTTTCTTAGTCTTTGACCAAAAGTATAGAAAGATATATTTACCCCCAACTCTTCAACTCTTTCTCACTTGCTGAGAAACCAGGATCTATGCCATCTATATAACAGAAGATATCCTCACTTTTGAAGGTGGGATTAGGTTGTAAAAAAATAAATCTATTTTAAAATCATTTGGGCCTCCAGAAAACACTGGTTTAATCCTCCTAAATAAAGAAAGGGATACAATTTTGAATGGCAACAAAAACATTAGAGAAAAAGAAGACCTCAGTTAATGGGACTAGTTAATGGAACCTATTCAGCCTTAAAAAAGACAAATAATTGGTGACTTTATAAGAAATATTGTGACAAGTTGTTCATTTTAGGACGACACAAGAGATGGGGCCACCCTCTGAAGTGAGAAAAAAATCGGGGAAAAAAACCTTTTTTTTAGTTTAAGGGATGTGTAAATGTGAAACTTGAAAAGGAATTCCCAGGCAACTCCAGAGTGGGTAAAATGAAAATTTATTGTTGAATGGTTAAAAGGGTAAGGCCATTAGGTTACGTTTCGTGCTTACGCACTTAATCATAGATAAAAATGGCAATCTGGATAAGGTTTAAATAAGAGATAACACCCATCATTAACCTGTGCCCTGTACTCAGTATTTTTTTTATATTCTCCATGATTCCTGTACTTCGTTTATGCAAGCAATATCAACCAAGACCTCTGAATCATCAACATTAAAACCATCCTATTGCAATAATCTGTCCATTTTCACAATATACAGAACCCTTGCATCAGGAACATAATGAGCTTTTGCATTCAAGGATTGGTTATCAGATTGAGATTGACACAGCCTGCTTTGTATGATTATGATATTACTCTACCATCTAAAACAAGATCATTTATTTAGTGGTTAATGGAATAAACCTGTTTTGCTGCTCCAGGAAAGTATACTTAATGTATTATCCACATTGTTTAAACATTTGGCCCAGCAGAATTCATTTTTCAGTTGATGCTAAAGCAAAAAAAAAAAAAGTATCCGAAACCTATAAACACATATAAAACTTAAATTACATTTTACTTCTGCAAGTTATATAAATAAATAACTTGATGCTTTTCTTTTCTGTTCCTGAAAACTAACTGCAACATAATCACATGCCCAATCAGTAACCATAGCTGCGTATGTTTTTTTTTTAAATTTGATGAACAAGGAGTGGGGTGAAATTTTCTTAACATTCTCACCAGTGTCCCCCTTTAATTAAAGCACACCTTAATATATTTTTCAATGCATAAACATGAATAAAAAATAAAACAGTATTAGGTGCCCAATTAAACATGCAAGGGATAAAGAATATGGATGCATAGAGAAGGTTAGGAAATTTTAGCTGGAATAGGTGGGTTTTGCAAGCATGCATTTTGCTCCACAACCCATTGCCTAAGTAGTGATAAAACTGCTCACTTATCACCCCCCAAGAAACCATTGTTTTTAATCAATCCTGCATTAAACTGAATGATCAGAGTATAACCTAATACAATAGATTTATTTAAATAGAAGTGATCAATGTAACATATAACATTCAAAATAAAGATTACTACACATTTTATTTTTAGCATATAAATGTTGTAGGCTCTGCCGAACTTTATCATAAAGCAGAAAGGTACAACTAGCCTCAACTGTACTGACCTGAATGGATTAATCCCTGTGCCTGATGGAAAGTATCATATTGCAACTAGAGATCAGCCATACGGAAGCTGCAGGAGCTGTAACTCAATTGTTGATGACATCAAGCAACTCTTATTGCAGTGCTCATAAAGCAATAAAAATATCTGGCCAAGTGTGCTCGAGCAATTGAGAGAAAAGGAACAGGACAAAAACATATTTTTCACTACCTGCAATGAATCTTTCAGACTTACCATTCACAGCTAACAAAGTAATGGTTGGTGGATGTCTTAACCATTACATCTAAATTACTTCCTCACTAAAAAATTCTTATGTTTTAACAAGCCTATTTAAATGGATGTATGACTACACTGTGTATGTAGTGTGTATAGATACAGTAGCAGCAGGTTCTCACATAGCTCTGCGTAACTTTAAATATACTATTATTATGCTCATTATCCATAAAATGCATTTGTCTCCGTGTATTAGTATTACACTTGTTCTGTGAGGTCCACTTTGAACAACTTTGAAGGGAAGCATAATTAAAAATGATCTTTTGTTTTCCTGGCACGTATTCTTAGCAGCTAGGCACAGGGAACTTAGATGACTGTCTTCTCCAAACAGAGAAGGCCTGGATTGTGATTTGGGGGATCACCTTGGAGGATTCACAATGATGGCTCATCTCTGACTAGACCTTGTAATGTGGATAGGATGCAGAGAAGCAGGGTGTTCATATTTCAGCATTCCTACTTCTTCTTAAATGTGAAAAAGCTCATCAAATTCCCTTTAATTTCAATTCAGCAGCACCCCCTCCCCACTCCCCTCCCCCCCAATCAGCAATATTTATGGCACAATGGAATTCACGTTGTCTAGCACAGGTTAGTTAATATGTGAAATGTAAATTATTTATTTTGAAAAATTGTTTGAAAAGTTATTTCAATTTACATGTGAACTGGTACTGTGTCAAGTCACGGCTTATCCAACATTTACAATGAACGGGGAGTCATATTCATTCTTTCCCAGTAAAGTACCAGTTTTAAAGCACTACTAGTGTTTAAACAACCCGGTCATTTGGCTTATGGGCTGAATTGGAGCATTATATGCAGCCAAATTGCCTGTGATCCAGAATGACTGAATTGCTTGATTTGGCATTTAAAACTAGGAGTTTTTTTAAGCAAGATGCATTAAAATGTAACTATCGCTGTATAGTCACTTTATTTAAAATATAGTAAAGTACTAGCAACTTCAGAAAATGAAATGTGCTATTCAGACTGACATAGCAGTTGTTTTTGTGCAGTAAAAATGTTATGTTTGAAGTTGAATTTTTCATTCTGTTATTGTCTTGTGTTTCTCTTTGTTGGCTACAGCTATCTTGTATAAACTAGGCTATTTTGGGCACTTCATGAATATTTTACCATCTAAAGTTCTACAGCAAACAATGGGATAGAGCAAAGTTGTTTTTTACTTATTTTTCTCAGATAAAATATGGCTGAAAATACCAAAGAATAAAAGTATACAGTAACCAATACAAATCATACATTGATTTTTAAAGATACCATGTATACTTTGTATGAATAGCTTCCATATCTATACAAATGAATTATTTTGTTTTTTTTCTTCTTCACTAAAGACATAAAATATAACCTTCCCATTTGCTTTCACTATGTCTGTATGCACCGAATACTATTAAATTGCTTGGGAACCTCCCACCCTGTCTGCAGAGGTGAGGAAATAAAACACAATAAACAGCAATGTTGTTGGGGCTTTAAAAAGACACCTACCCTTCAGCCTATCAAATCTCCAGGCTTCTGCCATAGAACTTTGATCATGCAGCTTATTCCAGGTTAAAGTTAGTTATTTCATCTACAGAGATAAAGGTATGATGTACAAACCCTGTGGATTTCAAAGCTTTTATACAGCTTTTATTCTAAAACTCAGACAATGAACTATTTATAGTTATTGCTAGTTCTCCGTTTTGTTTTAATGATTTAATCGGGAATTGCTTAGTTTGATGACTGTTACTGCTGTTTCCTGACCAGTTAAATCAACCGTCTACTTTAATATACAATGGAATTAAAGATCTAAATGCACTACTCAGACAGGGTTAGGTTAGGCTTCTCTATTTCAGCCACAAATAGATTTTCTTCCTTTCTTCCAGAATTATGACCTTTGTATTTCTGTTTTTTTCCCTTGTAGAGTGCTTCATTTCACCTGTATGACCCCAAAAAGAGACAGTGCTATTGGTAACAGTTTTACAAACCTGATTAACAAAATTACCTATTCTGACTGTCATATTCCTCACATGGAAACATTTATATATCATATGTAGAGTTTCTCTTCATTTTCATACTGTCAATGTTACATCCATTAACATGTCTGGAACAACAATTATTTGCCAGGTCATTATTGCAAACAGTTAAACCACAAAGTTATAAATTGTGGGGTGAAAAAGCATAGCTGACAGATGAGCTGGTTAATGCACAAAGCATCTGGAAAATAAAGCTTTTTGAGGCTTGAAGGCTTCTAAATACCTTAAGGATATAAATACACCTGCTGATTTGTCAAATAAGTTACTGCTTATACTTTAATAAATAGTATCAGTCTTTCCTTCTCCATTTGAGTATATGTATACTGTTTATGTCAGAGCTGTCTTCAATCCACCAACCAGTAAGTATGGCTTTCCTGACTTCACAGGGCACACCTCTTCAACTCATGATGTCATTTTGCTGCCTTTATAAGCTACTGCAGAAACAAATAACAGAAGGGCAAAAGATGAGTATGGATGGAGCTGAACAGATGTAGTCATATGATTTACCCATTAAGACTCGCCATATTGGGTGTAGGGAATCACTCAAGTGCTAGAGCAGTCTTTAAGGTTTAACCAGTAGCGGCCCTGGCCCTATTGGCACCCTATGC
>WMED01004149.1:0-21106 GCA_019650415.1 Pipa parva
TATTTACGATTTACACAACGTGCCAACTTTTCTGATTTTGGGGTTTGTATATATAATGTTTGCAACATTGTCAGTGTCTAGCTACTGCCAGATTACATGAATTAGTATGTGAACCTACAGAATCATTGGCTGGTGACTTAACTTCAGATGAAATATGGCTGCAACCAAAGACAGTGCATGAACAGATTCAACACTTGCTGCCGGCTCATTACAGAGAGAATCCCACACAACCATGTTTACCAGCCTCTGGTACAGAAACTTTCCTATAGTAGAATCCTTCCACGCACATGACTTTTACAAATTTCAGTGCCTGATTGAGATACTGGATAACATAATATTTTTATCTTGTGATTAGCTGTTACTTATTAAACTCATCACTCAAGTGTTTGATGATCAGACCTGTATCCCCTGGCCTGGTTAAATTCATCAGTACAGTTTCCTTGTTATATCAGAATTTACTGGGGGTCCTGAACAATTTTACAGCATAAAGCTAATATCACATTGAGGCATATCAGAGTTGCTTGGTGACTGAGTCCTGTTAAACTGGTTGAACAGTTGCAGATACTATGGCACATTTCATCCCATTCTGTTATTTAAAAAAGAAAAGGTAATTAATAGTGGATGAAGATCTTTACTGCTTTCTTGGCAAAAACACCAGAAGAATCTTAGATTGCCGCATTAAAGTATTGACATCAGATAGTTAGGCTACATCTGGGAGAGGAATATTGATGCAAACATTTAACAGTCTTTTATTCACCACATCTAGATCATTTTCAAATTCATAATACATTTTTTCCCTATAGGTTCATCATGGGTACGTCTGTCTTAAAGGAGAACTTTAGCTTGAAATACATTTAGGGGGTTATTGGCTAAAGTCCAAATTGTTGCATAAAGGTGTGAATTTGCCAGCTAAAGACAATTGCAATAGACTGCTACTTTCACAGTTGCATCTTTATAATGAGAATATTGTCGCAGTTGTGGATTTGCTATGGGAATCCACTGTTTGAGAATTCAACAGACGAATTCCCAGTTTAGCCAATAACCCCCCAAAGTTAGATGTTGGTTTGACACATGAAGCTGAAAGAAATAATGTACAAGACAGCAATTGATTATTTCGTTTTCTGCCATAGAATTGCAATACCAGGCATTGTACAACAGTTGTGCAGACACTTTACAATGTCCTTCCGTCACCCTTACACCTCACCTTACCTGCTTATGTTCTCTCCACATGCTCAGTGTGCACTTCTTAGGGACTGAGAAAAATGGTATATTAGAAATACAAGTTAAGACTTGCAAAAATATATAACTAACTCTACAATGCAAGAAAGAACAGTATGTTAGTATTTGATCCTCTTTTCATCTGTACTAAAACTTAAATTAAAGAAAAGAACAAAATATCTATATTTCTGTATCTTCACTTAATCCATATATATAAACCATACATGCTGCAGGACTCTGCACCAATAAACTGGTATACTTGTAAAACACCTTGCTTAAAAGCCATGCAGTGCACATTTAAAGTAATTTCGTATTAGCCTTGTAGAAAAGATTAGAGATGGCCAAATTTCTCAAAAATTTGATTCGGCAGCTTCGCCAAATTTATAGCAAAAGTTCAGTTCATCCCGAATTTATTCATGATGAATTTTGTTAAAAAACAGCTATTTCCAGGGCACATAGGCATAAATGGAGGCAATAGGGATGCACTGTTAATTAAACCCAATTTATTAGGTGTCCCTGGGACCCACATACCACCCACGATCCCCCCCCAGTAACAGCAACATCAAAGCGGCTATTTAAATCATAACCGGCAAGAATGAAGAATGGAGCCGCTTCCTGCACTTAGCAATTTCCCCCCCCCCCCCCCGCCTAGTGCTGGTGTAGGGTAGGGGTCCCACGGACCCCCGCTAGGTGTGATTTATTTACAAACGTAGTTTAAATGAATTATTTCCATAGCACTTCTATTGTAGTATTGCTATGGAAATAATTGTGTTTAAATCATTAACCACTGACTTGCCGGTTAAGGATTTAAACAGCGTTGTGTGCTGCTGCTGCAGGGGGGATCAGAGGGAGGTGTGGGGGTCCTAGGGATCCCTACTTATGTGGGTTATAGTAATTATTTCCATAGCGCTTCTATTGCAGTAGCGCTATGGAAATAACTGGCATTTAAATCATAACCACTGACTTGCCAATTATGATTTAAATAGCACTTGATGTTACTGATACTGGTGGGGGGGATCAGGGGTGGTGTGGGGGTCCCAGGGACCCCATAAAAAATGTGTTCCTCCGAATCACCCTAAAGTTTGAATTTGTTCAGAGTTGAATTTTTTTGTGAAATTCGGATCAAATTCCACTTCGTCCAAATTGATTTAGCCCATCTCTCGCAAAGATATTTTTTCTATGTTATAAAACTTGTTAGAACATTCTTTCAAGACTGAGCTGATAGAAAATATACAAGCTTCCTGCTCTGTAATCATGTTAACAACAAAACACATATTAAATAGGCTGAACAGATCACCCCTTTAATATGGAAAACTTGACAATATTGTGTGTGATATGGATATTCTTACATCATTGTAGTTTTCAGGAAGATTTACACGTTAAAGGGATAGTCATCTTATTTTATAGTTTAAAAAGGGATGAACTGGGATCCTCAGCTATATGCACAGTAAACACTATACATAAGATACATTGTTACAAGATTAAATGTATTTCAGGCTATAGTTATCTTTTAAACTAATGAAAAACCTGTAATGCAGCTTATGAAAAGAATTACAGAAATATCACAAATACAAATAATTCAATAAAATTAATACATAAAAGTACAAAGTACCTTGTAGTATTTTTAAGATGGTGCTCTATGTGGACATATTTGTTGCAAATTCAGAGGTTTTTCTTTAATTCACCACATCCTGAGACAAACTTTCATTGATCTTTGGTTAATAGTTACAGTCATAGTTAACCTGCAACCAAAATATTTAAGAAGCCACTTCAAAATTTTATGGCCTGTATGAAAGAATTAGCCACTGAGGACCATTATTAATATACTACTTAACATTTCCTTTAAAGTTTCAATTATTATGAAAACAGTGGAACCCTCATTCAACTTTAAAGAATATTCAAGGTCATCCTTGGGATGACACTTTCATAGAAACAAAATATTTAGTAAATATTTTTTATTTAAAACAGGGAGTAGATTACCATTAAATTAAAAATAAAATATGTCATTTTTACATATTTAATTTTCAAAAACAGATTTTTAATTATTATATTTAGCGTAAACATATTCATAATACAAGACAGGTACAAAATAGACTAATTCTATTTAGATTAAGTGCAATACAGTTACAATTTACAGGAACCAAATACCAATATGTCAGCTATAAAAAAAGTAAATATTTTCCTATTTCAGTAATAATAAGAGTTAGGATCATATAAATTTCGAATCTTTACCTGAACGCTTTCCCGTTACAGTCAGGCAAACTGAAATGCAAACTATGCAGAATTCTTTAAAAAATGAGATGGAATAAGCAGATGTAATATTTGTCCTTGAAGGAATAGGTAGAAATAATTTGCTTAAAGTGAACATATTGGAATAATGCAAACATTATTCCTGTATTCCTGTATGTTTATTTAAATATAATCATTTGTCTTGTCAATCAATCACCTGTGAGTTAAGGAGACTGGCAGATAGTGTCATAGTATTCACAAGTTGTTTCAGAATTAGTCTTGCTTGAATTGTGTTTTGTTGCATATTGTATTTTACCATGCAATTCAAAAATTCTGCTTTCTGCCCTCAGCCCAAGTGTTAGCTATATTATCAATGTCAATAAATGCAAATTTGTCTCTTTAAATACCATCTGATTGCTTCAAAAGCTTTCTGAATTTGCATTTGACACATGGGAAGATGCAACTTAAAAACACTTGGCAGTTTGGTCCATTAATTTCTGTAGAAAATGTACCAACTGCTGAGAATATGACAGTTCTGAACTTTGGTGTTTTCAAATGATCTACCCCCTAGGGTACAGCCAACACCACTTTGACTTACTCAGCTGGATCCCCACCTTTTGCAGTTTAATCAGTTACTGAAGCATCGAGGGAGAGCTGTTTGTAATATTAACTGAATGACCTCTTCTACATAACTTTTGTTCTGAGGAACTAGGAGAAATAAAAATCACAAATGCTACAATAATTTAACTGAGAAAAGTAATCCATATCAGTAGTTTTTCCAAAAAGTATTAAAGAAATCCATCTATTTTAAAGAAACATCTTCCTAGAAATCTTGAATGTGGTATTTAAAAAGCCAAATTTAATTAATGAAAAAATTGTATATGCTATCTAGCCTGCCTTTTACTCAATCTGAACCAAAAACTGAACATTTTTGCTTAATATTGTTCCTAAAAATTCTCATATAAATGACAATAACTAATTGGATTTTTCTGTTAACTGATCATTGGAGGAGACTAGGCATTCCTTGGAGGAAGCCAAGAAACAGGTCACTAACAAATAAAACCATGCTTACTGTCATTTTATCTTCTAACTAAAAGCTATCAGCTTCTCAGAAAATGTGTGCCAATTGTCTTTCTTTTGCTCCTTAGAAGAAATATGAAATTATGCAGATAGTAGAAATCTGAATGACTCTGCTCTGCGTTGACATCTTATAAATTCACTGAAAAGTTAAAATGTAAAATGTCCTGCTGTGTCTTATAAGTAATGCTGATTTTACATATTAACCCAATTCACAAAGAAGGGGGGCAGCACTCAGAATGAGTAAATGATGGTATGGATCTGTATTCTCTTCAAATAAATGCAAGAGTAATGCTATGCCCTTTCAAAAGATTCTTAAAATTAGTGATTAGTTATTAACCATTTAAATATCAGAATGTAATAAATTCATTGGAGATAAAAATATGTATTGCAATATGCCTGAATTATATGTTAAGTCAGAGAAAAAAACAAACTGTTTTGCCCTAGCCCGTAAGTAGTATGAACTGAGCATGTGCAAGAACCACAGACCCTATAAATAAGGCTGACTGATATTATAAAAAAAAAGTCTAGCTGCAGGTACAAATTTAGAGGCACCAGTTTCCCCAGTTATAAGGCTGGTGTATTTGAAGGTTTCCTTTATTTTCCTGTACATTTCTGAAATTCCAGTCTGAGAGAAGCAAAAGAGAAATGGGACCTGATTCATTGGGAACAATACTTTAATTAGCTTAATGAACCTGGTGTGTCTCATTAGGGACAAATCTCTGAGAAGTTCCTTGACCAGCACATCCCCACTCAAGTGCTCAGTTTCTGGGATGACATCATTTAGAAAATAAGCAGAAACTAGGTAACTCTCTAAGGCTGGGTTCACACTAGCTGATTTTTAGGTTAGTTTTTTTCTATTAGATTCATTATTGTCTATGGTGCAAAACACAATAGCCTGCGTGGATTACCCCACAGGAAACAATTAATACTGTTTTACAAACTCATCTGAAAAACAGCTAGCGTGAATCCAGCCTTAGTTGTGTATTTCAAAAAGGTTGCATTCAGTGTCAGGACCATCACTGAGCACCCCAGCCCAAATGTATAAATGTACTAGTATGAAGGGGATGTCAATGCTCCAGTGTTATCTTTAACAAAACTTTATTGCAGTGTCTCCATTAGTGCACAGCATTTTGGGGATTTAACTCTGCTCTTCATCAAGTTCTAGTTAGCTAAGCAGAGCTATCCCCCTAAAACATTGTGCACTAATGGAGATACTGCAATAAAGTATTGTTAAAGATAACATTGGAGCCTGGACATCTTCTTTATACTAGAACTAGTAGAAACTTCTTCTGATATAATCTACGCATCCCCTGAAAGTGCTTTAACATATAGGATGTGCCAAGGTGCCCTACATTTCGCCCTCCCCCCAAATTACTGTAGCCTTGCAGGTGAGAAAAAAACATTTGACAGTAGTTATCAAGCTTATATTAAAAATATTGCAAAGAACAGAGAGGTGGATTTCTTGGTTTTGCAGCTTGGCATCACAATATCTTCATTTGTAGTTCTACCTAGCCGACTGTAAGTGTTCATGTCAGGAAAAGCTGCTGAGACCAAACTTTTCCACAGTGCCCAGTGACGATGACACAGAAGTCTCATTATCAGAGAATATTTAAATCCCAATTTCTGTGTAACATTAACTGTCCTAATTTGTACACAGATATATCCAAATGTTACCTAAAATTAAATGCTGCCACAATGTGTAGTGCCTTCCGAACGCTCAGGATCGGTTTATTATTCGCCTTATTTTATCACAAGAAGGATGTTGCACATAGAAATTCTGACAATGCATTTCAACAGGAAAAGTTCATACATGGTGAAAAAACCCAGTTGTCCATTCCCTATGCTCCATCCTTATGATGGGGGAAGTTTGATGATGAAGGCCTAACAAGAGCAATGGAGGGCAGAAAGAGTTAATTTGGCAGCTATAATAACTAAACGTATGCAAACCCTGACAAAACAATAGTAGCCAGAATGTTTAATTTAGCATTCACATGTTACAAACTCTATGGGTAAGTACACATACAAAAAAAACCCACAAGGCAGAACATTACAAACCTTAATCACAGGGGACTTCCTGTCCAGCTTTAACAAACATAAATATTTAAACTGGCATGGTCCTTGTTCCAGATCATCCAATTTAGTCTACTATATCTGTATGTTATGAAAACCTGCAGCATTTTGACTTTTTCCTATGACATGCATTTATTATAAATGTACTCCATATCAGCTACATATTCTGAAGTCTTTGGGACTTAAATAAATACATGATGAAATGAATAATGTAAATCAATCCATTTTTTTTATTAAAAAGGTACTGTACATACTTATCCCCCCCCCCCACCCCACCAAAAAAAAAAACAGCATTGTAAAATGAGTAGGTAGAGCATCAGACTGGTTTGAGTGGGGCCCACCAGAATATACTGGTCAAGGTCACAGGCTAGGTCATCAAGAGATGGGGAGATTTGGCCTTTCAGGCTGGCCAAGCCTTCTCCACACTTGCCAACCTTGTGTGTGACATCATAAGTCAGTGCAACACTGAGTAGTTTACATTTTCTGTTACTGTGAAATGGTTTGACAATGTAAGTTATAGCAAGAACAGCTAAGAAATAAACTAAAATAAGACTTAAAAGTAAACACTTAGCCTACTGAAGTCTATACATAAATATTGATGTAAATTGTAATGTTTTCTGTGGGTATATATTAAACAATATAGCATTTAAAAGCTTAAATCACTGACAAGCAAAATGGCACTGTGTGATGCTATTTATTTATATTTAATTCCTATTATTGGTCACACTATGATGCCTACATAACCACTTTGCATTTTCTTTTTGAAACTGAGATGTATACATTAGGTTCACTTTCTTATACTATACAGCCTTGTGAATCTATTAGCTGACAGAATTGGACAATAAACTTCACTACATGCTGTTGAGAAGAGAGACATCTATTGGTTATAGTTTGCAAAGAGAGTGTGCACCTCATATTTAGCAAATAATACCTTTATGAAACTGAAAGAAGTTAAGGAATACATGATGAGATTTTGTTTTTATCTGTTGGCAAAATATTAAGACGTTCTAACGACTATTTCTGACACATTTCATGAGACAAAGAGAAAAAGAGAACATTATATAAATTCAGCAACATCTTATCTAGAAAATTATATAAATTACAAGACTGAATGCAAAAATTCCGACATAATTTTAAAACTTTTTCAAAATATATTTGACAAAGAACATTATGCAGAGTTTGCAATAAATAAATAAATAAATAAAGCTTGGAAAGTAGTTTTGGCTGATGTTAAGTAATTAATATATTATTTTTTTAAATATTAACTTATAATTGTACTTGAACCCTAAAGTAATAAAAAGAGAAAACTAAAATTTACTATATTGTATTACATTAAATATAGTCAAGTTAAAATATTGTGCACATATTGTAATTCATATATAATGTCTAAAACCATTTTAGTTAGAAAATACTGCAAAAGTAATTATGGTATTTATATACATTAGTTATTCATTTAAAAGAAGTAACGATTTGATGAATTGGAAATATTTGTTTATAAAGACAGCAATAAATTATTACCAAAAAAAATGCAAATGAGTATGGGTACTAATCGTCTATTTAGTTGTTTGCAGGATAACCAGTGCAGCCTGCTTAGCAGGGTTTGAATAGTTATGTCTGTGTATGGCTGCACAAACCTGGCCAGTGGATCATATACTGTAGGATCGCGCTGAAGATGTAACCAGCAGAGTTCATGGTCTTTGTGGCAGAAGAGATGTCTGTAGCTGCACAACCTTGTAATCAGTCTTCCTGGTGCATGGAATCCTAACTTCATTTAAGACTCTCACTGCATACTATTTTCATAAAGACCCTTTGCAGTTCAAAGACAAGTAGTTAATCATTAGTTTGAAAGTTCAAAACAGGATTGCTAGTGGGGTAGACCCCTGATGCCAAGAGAATCTAATTAGGTCCCACAACTGGTAGACCAGGGCTAGCCTTGCAGAGTAGTAACCCATTTGCAGTTGCCCCTATGAGATATTTCAGCTTCTCTGCAATACCTGTGGAAAGTGTTAGCAAAAAGACCCACTAGTGTCAGTAGCTATTGCATTGCAGACCCTTTTGTCAGTTCTTCAGAAGACCTACATAAACATATGCACATATATGTAGCCTGAATGTAGCTGTTCATGAAAAATGTGAGAAGTGATCTGTATAAGAAATGTCCCACTGTTTATTACAACTATTTCTTGATTATTATTTATCTTTTATTTTCAGAAAACTTAACATCTAAGATTATTACAATTATAATACCACAACGGTGATTTATATAATGTGGTACTGTAGTACCATAGTGTTTGTTTAAAACAATATTTTGGCTGCATTACAATCCACTTTAAAGATATATAAAGAAATACACTTGGCTCTTATAATAAATGTATTTTATATTATATTTAATTTACCAGCACAGATTATTTAAAAGCTTTTAACCCCATCAAACAATGATATGCAATGAAGTAAACAAATTCAAGATGTTTTCTGGATTTTCCAGTTATATACACAAATTCCGTGGAGTCTATACAAATGATGGGATCTTATTTGTTTGCGCTAATACTTCTGTGACATATAGCCATGTATAGTTCAGGTAAATATTTTGTCACAATAGCTTAAACACAGAAGTGGTTTGTGCACTTGCCAGGCAACGGTGCATGTTGGGAACACTCCTGCTGTGCTTTCATGCAGTGTGAGATTTGAAAGTTTGTTTGCTCTGGCACTCAGTGTCTGAGCTCTTGTTTTTGCCAGGTTCCAGAGTATGCTTTATTTTGAGTATTGTATACTGCTTCCTGATGTTCCTCAGTTCTACTCTGGCCTGCTGTGTTCCCTAATGTCTCTTAAAGGAACCTCACGCTTTCACCTTGTGATTGCTTTATCTTCTGTAACTCTGAGTGTTTCCCCAGCTGCCATCTGTGGGAGGTTAGCCCAAGGGTCTTCAACTTGGGAGGTTCCTTGCCTCAAAGACCATACCTCCTTGAAGGGGTTAAGGGTGAAGACCAGGGTCTCCTTAGAATCTGTGCCTTGGTTGCCTTGGTGTTAACCTGTGCTGATCCCACTGTGATACAGAGGACCTACCTTCTGACATCCATGACATGAGGGAAAGTATGTTACTGTATTCTATTTTGTTGCACATTGTTGAAGCCTCTCTAAAACTGCTTTATTTTGACTTGTGATCCATTCCCTTATGCATTTTAACATCTTATTATATCCTACCTTTTTCTGCATCCATTTCTTTATTTTTGTCTCTAATCTGTTTATTTTTATTCCTTCTTACATTTTTGTATTGAACCTGAATTATTTAGGAAGTATTGTTCTAACTATACAGTATTTACCATACTGGATCAAATACTGACTGATAACCGTACCTATAAATGGGCTAACTATGATCTCTTTTTGGAATGAAATTATCTTAATCACAAATGTTTATATATTTTATATCCTGACACAGTTAAAATAGATTGCATCAGCAGAGATTGGAGATCCTTTTACAATATATGATATTTATAAAAGTCAAAACTTTTTTTAAAATCTATTTAATACTATTGAAATAGTGATATTTTATTTATATCAGCATTTCTGCCAATTTATTAAGCTATTCAGACACATTTTAGTGGCCAAAAATGTTTACCTGCTTTAGGCTTGGGAAATCACTTATCCAGGATGAAAAAGGTTTTCCCCTTGAAAAAGGATAGGTCACAAGTGGCGCTGCACTTAAAACATCACTTTAAACTACCAGCTATGACATCACATTTCATGGACAAAGATTCCCAGGAGGGATCACCTCTGAGGGTATAATATATGACATGTGGGACTGATTTAACATGTATAGCAGGGTCCACTGATTTTTCTTTTTTTAAAACACTGACATACTGTGCTGTTTTCATGCAATGCTCTAAGTGAAAACTTGATTTTATATATGTGACGCATATGTGACGTGCGACATCGCATAATTAGAACATTTATTATGTATTTTTAAGGGTCACTGTGCAATTGAATGAAGACCCTTATTTTTTATTTTTAAACAATAATTTATAGTAAAACCTATGGGTCTTATGGATATTTAAAAAGGAATTTAACTCAATACAAATAGGCTACGGAATTATATTAGCATAAACATATATACTGTATATCTTACACAAGTATTTGCATACCAGAAACTGAAGAGTATTAAAGACAAGGAACTGAAGGTTGGAACATATTTTAAAATTATAATTAAAAAAAAAAAAATCATATATTCCAATGCAGAAAAAAATTGTTCATTGCTACTGCGAAAAGAAATCTTTTGTGCCTTGAAATATTAAATTGCAAAATGCATAGAGTAAGTGACTACAAAGCTTTTGTAAGAAGTGGTCAAATCAGGGGTTCACATATCCAGTCCCAGAGGCCATCTAACTGACCAGATTGAAGGATTCTGCTGTGAATCCGTCATTTTAATTGACACACCTGTGCTCTTACAATAAAACCCTCACAATTCATCCTTGTAGCAACCCCTGAGGACTGGGCTCAAACACCCCTGGGGCAGGGAAAACAAATGAAATCTTCACACTATGAAACAAGCTGCTGTTTGCTACAGTTGAATAAAAATCTCTACAGCATAGATGGAAGTTTAAAAAAAAAAGAGAAGCGTTAAGGTGTTCCTTATTTTTCTATTGCCAGTTTTGAAAAACATTATTTTTATTATATTTCTATCTTCGGTTGTTCTATAAAATAAAGCACATAAGGAAAAGATATATGCACAGCACATAACACTTAATAATAGGGTGACAGATCATCAGTTCTTATTTTATTTTCAGTAGATTAAATGATGATCTTATGTGAGTAGCTGTCTGCAGGATTAGATATGGGGTGTAGGGGAGATAGTGGGTCAGAGACATTTATTAGGCTTCGGGAATTATTATGTTTTTAAGTAAAATGTATCTTAGAGGTTCAATAGAAAGTTGTAACAAGCTTTATTAATCATCTGCATGTTAGTGTAGCATTACATTCATCACATTGTAATACAAGGAAGGGTGATAATTCTACATCTTCAGGCAATTATGTTCTGTGGAAGCATTATCTGGTGCCATTAATATGACCTGCTACCCTCTAAGGAACAAACTCTCCTTACTCTGGGGTGTTGGGCTGATTTCTACCCTGAATTTGCTTGTGTATGTCATGAGCAGTGCTGCTTGTGGTTTTCTGCCACTTATGTCTGCCGGTGCACAGTACTTGCTTCCCAGACTCCCTTCTGAGACTACATTTATTAAAGTGATCTCTTCCTAAGGAACAGTACCTCTGACAGTTTTTAAGCGATCCCAGTCTGGTTCCTGCACTTTGCCATCTACCATCTATTGGGGACGCGACCTGAGGGTCCATAGCTGCAAAGCCCAGTACCTCCTTGCGGGGGTTAAAGGTGAAGACCAGGGGCCTCTTAGACTCCTCGCCTCGCAGTGTACCTATGTCAAACCCCACAGTGGTACAGAGGATCCACTCTCAGCCAGTGACAATTACTAAAATCATTGAATTACTGAGCTCTTCGCATCACTTAGCATGTGCGCGCACAGGTAATTCACCTATTTATCCATCATGTCCAGCATCTGTCCAAATAGTAAATTCAGCAAGTTGCCAGATCAAAGGGGAAAATTAGGGGGTTGATGGCAGAGCTGCTACTGTCTTACTAAATACACCACACCAAGCAGACAATGGAGTGTAGTGAATTCACCTTCACAATTAAATTCTCTCTTTGATGCATAAGCTCCCCAAACTTTGAGTAATGCAGCTGTCAATTGATTTCATCTTTGTTGTGTTATTATTGGTTACATGTTGCACCAACATGCAAATAGTACTGAGTTTAAAAAAAGCCCAAAAAACAGCAAAGGATGCAACAAAACAAATTAAAACAAAATGCAGTCCTATATTATCCAGACAAATACTGTATTACATTTTTTAGCCATCCAAACACTACCAGGTTTTGTGTTGATTTTTTTAAAAATTCCAACATGTCTAAGAATACTGAACACCTTACCCCTAAGGGGGTAATTCAGCAATGTGCGAAGTTAGCTCTGGATCCTTCGCATCACTTCGCACATGCTGTTATGCAGCTTTAAAGGGATTCCAGTCTTGGTGAGGCGACTTGAGTGGTATCGCTAAAACTGGAATCCCTTTAAAGCGTTCACTGATGTCCGCATGCAGGACATCAGTGAGCGCATAACAGCATGTGTGAAGTGATGCGAAAGATCCGGAGCTCACTTCACACATTGCTGAATTACCCCCTTATTGTATTGCTATTTTATTACTAACACAATATTTCAAATGTCCTGATAAAAAGGAAAATCAACTGCTGAAAAGCATTATGGTATATTTCTAACTAGTTACATACATAGACCAGAATGGGCACACCCCCCACCAGGAAATGACCCATTTCCAGCATTTGGGGGGAAGCTCTAGGTCCTAACTCATATGGACTCTGTAGCAGCTTCCTTTCCTGATAATCTGGTATGCACAACCCCATTTCTGCCTTAAAAAGTCATTTTTACAGCATGGACAAGTCTAAATATTTTAATAATTTTTTTTTAAGAATACCTGAAAAAGAGGCACATTTTGGGTGCATTTACGCCTGACAAATGGTATTCCATGCAATAACCTGCAGCGCACAGATTCTGACAGCACAGCAACAGCTCACTTCGAACAGAAGAAAGCATATTTTGAACAATCACATTATTTTTTGAAGCTTACAAGGAAAAGGGAAAAGTTGAGATCTGCTTTTCACAAAACATAAAGTAAGTTTAAAAAGCCTTAATTAAAACCTAAATTACTGACAGAATTATGATGGAACAAATTATGTTTTAAAATGTGAAATAAAGTAAAAGTAAAAGCCAAACTTCAGCTTGTTAGGCATCAGGAACAGAGGCAACACTACATAGAGAATCTGTCACAATCTTCTGAAAAGCAGTGGGAAAAGCTATTAGTAAATGTCAGACAAAAATCCCTTTCAGAAGTCTAATCCAAAGACTGTTATTCAGGTAGAGCAGGCTTAGAAACATAACCTTAAATTGTCAGAAACATAATTAGCCCAGTGAAGAATCAGTGGCATGCATACACCCGTTTGGGCACAAGTGCAAAAGTGAAAATGAGATGCTCAGCAAGTTTACAGCAAATGACTTCTTTCTAGCAGTTATTTGGCCTTTCTGGGACTGTTCCCTCCCTTTTGCCTAGTAGCAGTTACCTCTCTTGTCTCTACTGTATGTAAGTTTCTGTAAGTAATGTACAGATTAACTGTAGGAGGGGACTTTCTCATTTAAAACTTATTATGATAAGTAAGTACATTTATGTTTATGCTTAAAGCACTGGGATATTCTAATGCATCCAAAACAATTTGGAAACATTGATGGAGAGGCCCTATATATAATAAGGAGCCTAATCTGTACTCTTTGGGGAGTCATATTGGAATAGTTCTCATCTAGTCAATGTACCTGCCAGCTAACAGTTTATAGTTCCCTTTGGTAACAGTTTATCAAATCATTTGAAATGTTTATAGTTCACATGAATGTTGACATTCATTAACTTTTATTCATTATTGTCGAAAAATGTGAAACAACCTATTTATGGGGTAAAGGAAAGCAGAAAAAATGGCTGCAGTCACACTGAGGGTGGAATTCACCATTCAGCGAAATGAGCTTCAAATCCTTTGGCTCACTTCGAAATGGTATTATGCGCTCGCTGATGTCCTGCACGAGGACATCAGCGAGCGCATAAATGGGATTCCAGTCTCGGCAAGGCAACTCTTTTGCTCTGGCCGAGACTGGAATCCCTTTAATGCACTCGCTGATGTCCGCGTGCAGGACATCTAACTAACAACAGTGTGCAACACTTCTAAAAGCCAACACTCCATTGTGCAATGTCCAAGGTGTAATTTGAATAGGCAATATACAATGTTCACAGTGCAATTATAATTATTTCATAGTCAATGTGCAATATTTAAAGCTAATGGTGCAATATCTCATACCCACTATGCAATATGTTATGTCTAAGGTGCAATATTTCAGTATTCAAGGTGCAGTATTCTATGTTCACGGTGTACTATTTCAATATCGGTGTACTATTTCAATGTGCAATACTCAATGATCATGGCGCAATATTTCATTACTCAAGGTGTAATACAAAAATATCAAAAGTGTAATACTACAGTATTTAATATGAAATATTTAAATGGTCGCAGTGCAATACCACGATATTTTCAATGTTAATATGGTGCAGTATCCCTATGTGTTTCCTTCATATGTGATCGATGTGCTGGGCTGTGCTGGGCTAAAATAGTTCTGTTACATTTAGCTACACACATGTATATACTCTTTTACCCATTTTGTAATGCTATCTCGTCGCACTTGTTGCAATGACAATAAAGATGATTGATTGATTGATTGATTGATCAGAGAGCGCATAATACCATTTGCAAAGTGAACCGAAGGATTCGGAGCTCACTTCGCTGAATGGTGAATTCCCCTCTAGAGTAGCGGTAGGAGTATGAGCCATGTTATCTCTGATTCTGGGAATTAAGACATGGGTAATTTTTATTGAAATAAAAATAATATGTGGTCATCCTTCTCGTGGTGATATTGTGATTTAGGTTTAGTATTAATTGTTCTCCTAATGACTGTGTATGACTGTACTTTCAACCCTGCAGTAGTGCAACAGTCACATTTTCACAGGAGCTTCCATATAATAACTGCACCATTGTTTATATGATTCTTCAGTGAATGTTTAACTCTACATATCTGAATTCATAATTGCAGTGAGAATGCCTACCTTCAAACGTTAGGGTCTAACCCTTATATGTTTTTAGCAAACTATCCTTTCTGCGCTAACACTATTACAGGATTTTTTAGAATTTGCTGCCACTTAGGGGCTTTACAATCTGAGTGTCTCTTAGTTGCTGCTGATAAAAGGTCCAAATGCATGAGTTGTCAGTCTCTGCTTAGGCTAAATCATTCCTTCCTAGGTATAACAAATATATATACAGTATATATATATATATATAAAAAGTACACCAACTATGTTTAAACTGTTACCTGCAGCTAGCTTCAACAAAATATGCAGACTAACACAAGGATTACCGCACGTAAAGGAAATCCTTTACCCTTAAATTAGCATGCAGGAAACTGAAATGTGTATTTTTGTATAGCCAATCATTTGTATTTGCACAGCTAGGGGTACCTTCTGAGCACTGCACCATAATATTATTATTTCAGTTAACAAGGACTGATACTGGATACTAGAGAGAGTCTGCAATAGGCAGGAGAGGCATACACAGAGCTGAGCAACTAAAATAAATGTTTTATATTCTAAAGTATTTGTAATATCTACTTAAAGGTTAATCTCATTTACCCCATGGCTGGCTCTTTAAAGACAGAATTTCACAAGTCTTGACAATGTCACTCCAATATTATTTTACATTCTTAGAGACCCAACTGTGCAGACTTCAGAACCCACTGCACATTCTCTGTATCTTAGAATAACTGTTGTGCTTTCCAGTACATTATAAATCAATATGGTCTTATAAAAGCCTATCCAACTTTAATCTACCCCGCTATCAAACTGCTAGCTAATTTTCACTCTATGCAAAGGAGAAAAGTACAACCAAATATTATTGAACAGAATTTTAGCAAAATTAGGAAAAACAAAGTAATCTCTACTAGAAAGACAGATGTCAGACTTGTGTCAATAGTGAGTTTTCTGTGGAGAGATCAGTTACAAGTTGCCACAAGATACTGCTTAATGGGTTTACACTGCAGGTGTCATGACAGAAGAGACTTGATAATGGTGACACCTTTGTGATGACATTATTGAAGGTTTACAGACTTGAATGAAACATTTGTTACAGCATCATCATCATTTTTTGTAATAAAAGAAATTCTCTATGTACCATATGCACCTGTTTCTCCATCTAGTTTATCTGTATGAAGCCAGCATTTACATGCCTGTTATATGGACAATTATCTTAATCGCTCAAGATACTACTTAACCATTTGATAGAATACAGGAATTCTATGCACCTTTCTATGCAATCCAACTGATTATAACTATTATACCTGCAGAGTACTATAGAGGGGGATATTTATAAAGTCAAAAAGTTTTTTTGACCACTTAAAGGAAACTAAAGCAAAAAAATAAAAAATCAGTGTTAAAATACTTACCTTATATAGAGCCAATTCATTACAGTCACAGCATGAGCTGTGCTGTAATTAGCAGAGACTCAATGCTTCCTTCACAGCACTGTCTGACTGAGAAGCCAGCGCTGCAGCTCCTTCCCAATGTGCTTCACTGGCCTCATACATCATCACACTCATTGCAGAGAGCATTCTCATTGGCCCCTGTGATGAACATGATGATGTTTAAGGCATTTGTCACCAAAGGTGAAGCAAGTCGGGAGGAGCTGCGGCACTGGATTCTCAGTCAGCCAGTGCTGTGAAGAATCATCATCTGCCGGCTAATTATAGCACAGCTCACTCTGTGACTGTAATGAATCGGCTCTATATAAGGTAAGTATTTTAACACTGCTTTTTAATTTTTTGCTTTAGAGCTTTAGTTCTCCTCTAATGCTGGAGAAACTTTTCATTTTATTAAGCCAATATCACCTTTTATTAAAACGCTTTTATTTCCAAAAGTCAATGTCAAAAATTGCTTTTTGATGAATTGCTGAATAATTTTACATCAAAAAGTAGTTTTTGGTCCTATATATATATATATATATATATATATATATATATGTGTGTGTGTGTGTGTGTGTGTGTGTGTGTATGGACATAAACTGTATCTAATGGAGTCTGTAGAATAAAAACAACAATAAACATCTTGTTTTAGGACTGAAAATATACCTAGCTTTGGTTAAACACAGCTGTTTGCTACTGTACCACCCTCTCTATATTCTAATTGTGGACAAATAATAATAAAAGTTTACTATTTATAAATATAAAACAATTGGACAAACACTTATCAGTGTGAAGTTTTTTCTTGCTTCAGTTTTCATGTTTCATTTTTCCACATTGCTGGATTAGATATGCATTAATAGAATGGAAAACAGGTGAGCAGCATTTTAATCGAATTGGAACACTCACTAAGATACTCTTGTGACTTTATGTATAAACTAAGATAAGCTACCTTCAGGTTAGTCTTTCATTAGAGAATACAGAAGGCTCATATGTTGAGTATCTTTGCTTGTGTTTATCCTCCCTCTTTCTACTGGCGTTTCTTAAAGAGAAAGCAGGAATGATTAGCTGATATCACATACCATAACTAGAGGTTTTCCAGAAGGGGATACCTTATTTACTATAAATAGTAGACTGATGCAGCAACTAATGGTGAATTAAATATATCAGTTAAAAATAACTTCTACTGTATAATTACCTCCACCAGGTTGATAGCATTTTTAGGTCTTGGTTATATTACAATATTTTCAGAACTAAAGAAAGAGAAAGGTTCTTTTTTAAAGCAAAAATGTTCCCCTCAGCTTTTCAAAACTATGAACTGTACCTGAATCAAAGCCATAATATGACTCATGAGGACTTCAGGATTCATATGCAATCTGCATGCTTCAAGGATAGTTTGATAGAACATGTAAAATAAGAACTTTGGAAAAATATACCCATTTGATAACCAATTGAGTAGACATTTGCCTTGTTTAGGTGAAGTATATTGTCTCTCTGGGAAAGAAATCTTGGATGTTGTAGTCGCATAAACCTCCTTTATAAGTCAGTAAAACTGTTTTTGCTAGTAGTAAATGTAGTTGTGTTTTTCTGACATAATCCCAAAAGAAGGAAAAATGTGCTGATGGGCACTCTTTCAGGTCAGGAGAGAAATAAAAAAAGGGAGAAAAAAGTATGAAATGAATAACATATCATGCTTACTGATGTAAAGAATCTTAGATTTATGAAGAGAAAGGGAATTTAAAGTATATTTCCATTTTTCATATTTTTCAAAATGACAGGCTGCACAAAACCTGAAGATAAAATCTTGTATTATGTGTCACAGACAGAAATTCTATACAAACTCACAAAACAAAGATAACAATGAATCTTACGAAAAAGATGTTAGAGCCCAAATGACACATTACAGGATTAACTTCCAAGAAGACATTTTGTTGCCTTCTGTTTTACTGGGCTATGAGATTTGAATGTGGCATATGATAAAAACAATCTCTTATACAACTGAACAATCATTATTAAGCAGAATAAACATATTTTACAGAAATCCACAGACAAAACTTTAAGGTTTATTTAAGTTGTTCAAATACTTTTTTTTTAGTACTATTTCATATATTAGTCAAGACTTAAACTACCCTAAAGTATGACTTTAAGATAGTTATTTTCTTTAATAATAGGAATTTCTCTGTTATTAAAATAAATAAAATTGGAGAACTTTAAACTATAACGAGTAGTAATTAAAACTGTCTATATCCCCTTACCTTAGGAAATCTTACATGACAACTACATGCACAACAAAATTCATGTAATAAATCAATTTACTATTAAAGTCAATATACAGTATATACTGTAGTATAGAAATTATGTAAAAATCTCGTTTATAATCATTTTATATTATGCTATACACCTGAGGTAAGCAGAATCCCGATAAGGTGAGAGTTGATTTATATTATTTAATAATGTCTGACCAGAAATCCTTGTGCATAACAATATTTTAAACTCTTCCATTTAAGGTTTAAAAAGTGGTAGAAGATAATGATTTAGAAAAAACCTACAGACCTAAATACTACTTCTAAATTACTCTAAAGAGCCCAGCTACTCTCAGTATTAACCAAAGACTTTTAGGGGCCCACATTTTTTTGCAGAAGAGTACTGGAATATATCACCAACAGCATCCTAAGTGGTCAGTGTATCCAGGCAGAATCATGTAGGAGCAAAGCTGGCCTGGAATATTAGGCAAGGAAGGAGTAAACAACAATGTCCACAAACTCCTGGTTTGATGAGTGTGGCATGATGAAACATAAATGGGTTGGACATAACTCTTAAGTTAACTCTTAAGCACAGTGAATACTTTTGGGATGAAATGTATTGACAACTGTGTTGGATGTTCTCACTCAACATCAGCCTAACTTCACAAATGGTCTTTGAGTTGAATGGGTACAAATCCTTAGAGATACACCCTAAAATCTTACCAGAGCAGTGAAAACTATTATAGCTGCCAAAGGGATCCAACTCTATAGTTAACACTCATGGGATAACCAACAAACTTATATGGGAGTAATTTACTAGTGTTTAGTTACTTTTGGCTAGATAGTGTGCATTGGAAAACATGGCCAAACTAAAAAATATGTCATGCATAGGCAAAATGTTAGTAATGGCACTAAATAGGTAACATAACAAGTAATGGACATAAAGGATGTCCTCTTCTTAAAATTACAGTCCTTGGTATAAATAGATTAAGGATAAGAACTTTCTATTGACCCTTGATATAATTATGTGGAGTGTTAGGTCATTCCTAAGTTGTTTTTCTTTTCTAAACTTAGCATATTGTGTACATGTTTGACCCAAAACCTGATGAGGGATGGCTAACACCACCCTGAAACATTTTGTGGATTGTGTGCACTCCACAATAAATGATGTTGCTCCCCCTAATGGCAATACAGTTGAACAACATGGTTTCTTTTCATTTGTTCATCCTTCTTTATCAAAAAAGTTCAACAATTTAGTGTGGAAATTTAGAGATAAATATGGGCTATTGTTGGGTTGGTTTTGACCTGAGAATATGAGTTTGCAAAGCAAATTTCAGGTCTCCAAGGAAACTCTGAAGTTGTTTGACTTGAGAACTTAATGTGTAGCTACACCCCACCCCCACTTGGTTTCAGAAACCAAATTTGGCATCCATTTAAATAGTCCTGTCATAAATTTCATCACTAAGACAACTTAGAATAAATAGCAAATATACTCCTACATACAATCACAGGACGACATTTCCCCCAACTATATTACTTTAATTTACACATCATTATACATTGTTCTAAATAATATAATTGATGATAGAATATATTTTTTGTATACATTTCTCTATTTGTGGATAAACAACATGCTTGAATCAATGCAAAAAGTTATTTAAAATGAATATGCATATATTTTGTCAGCTTAACTTATACACAGTACAATTTAAATAACCTTCACCCAAAAAATAACACCATCAGATAAAAATTGAAAAAAACAGCATTACTTCTAGCAATGACTTAATTTATTCTGGCCATTTTGAAATCCCAAATATAGGTTGCTTGTATAATTTATTTTCTTATATCCTTGGGGGATGTACACAGTAGGTGTATTACAAAAAGCAGGCACAGAAAAATAAACTGTCAGTTAATATTTCCAGTAAAATATTAAAATCTTGGCTAGTACACTGGAAATAACCAAACTCAACTTAATTTTGTATTTCTTTGTGTGTGAGTTCATTATTTTGCTTATCCCCTGCTAATCTTCTAGATAGATTTTAACCCTTTCACTGCCAGACGATTTTTTTCCTGTGCATCCTGTATCGCCAAGCTGTT
>WMED01004150.1:0-21106 GCA_019650415.1 Pipa parva
TTTTCTGCTGGTGTTTGTGGGCTATATCTAATACTTTTGGATACTCCTTTTATTGCACTAAATGTGCTTTTCTTGCGCTTCTCCCTAGGTAAAAGATTTACCGTTTTTTGCTTCATTTATCCATCTATACGTTTTTGGAGCGGCGAAGCAAGAACACATTTTTTGGACTTCACAGTTTATTGGATTGGACTTTTTTTGTTGCGCTGTTATTCATTAACCACTACTTTTTGGATCTGTTATTTTAGTTATGTCGGCATTTAGGTTGAAAAAAAAAAATACAACTTTTTGGTCCAGAGAAAAGCAAAAAAACACATTTAAAGGGGAACTATAGTCAGATTACATCTTTACATATGCAGTACTATACCTTAGTGATTAACATTTCTTCCCAGTAGATGTTTAATCTGAAGCGGAATGATTGAGTAGGCAGCTTTTCAAATCTCCCACATCATTAAATATATGTGTGACATATACTGGCCAGCTTTCCATGAAAAGGTACCCTCCCCCGGACTTTTTTTTTTGTCCTACTTACTACTTAGCACATGTGCACAAGTCATCTTTCCCTCTTTAATCTCCTGCATTCCAACTTAATTTATGCAGCCAAAAGGTCAGCTTAACCAATAGCAGTCAGGCAACTTTTTTTCTCATGTTGCCTAACCTGCAAAAGAGAAATGGGAGTGGGGGAGGAAAAAAATGTCAGTTCTTTGTAGAACTAAACAAACGACAAGTATTATTTCTTCCCTAAATGTTTTTTTTAACTGTATGTGTCAGCAACTGGCTTACTAAAAAAGTATTTTTATATGTATGTGTGCAGTTATATCGGCACTATAGTGTCCCTTTAAAACATGAGCAAAGTTTGCATTAACATGGGAAAAAGTTTCTTTCTGACCCCAAGTAGTGATTTAAATTACCCCCGATGTTGTGTTTTATTAAATAACTTTAGCAAACCTTTTTGAAGTACTCTAGTGATTTTGCTAGAACCAGTTAACTTTTATAAAATCAACCCTACTTATCAAAAGGGTGTATATATTCACTGTATATCTAAAGACTTTTGTTTTTGCTCTTTTCTTTGGAGCATTTGTTCTCAAACTGTCTTCAGGCCTTCCCAGCAGGATAGGTTGTGAATCTCTTAGAATTTTTCATTAATTTAACTCTATGCCGCTTGATATCCACTAAACAAGCACACTTGGTAACTCCTAAGGACAGGTTTAGAAATCACTGCTCTAGTGCACATATAATAAAGCATAAGACTGATTCTGGGTCTTTAATTATTGTTGTTTTTTTCAGTATTGCTGTGTTTTTATTTTTCATTTTTTTTTATTTCTTCCCAGTTAATTCCACTCATTGATTCATCATTAGGAGACTCCAAACTTCAGAACAGCCCGCTCTTTCTCCAGGTTGAAGAATCCCTATACTCCTGGGAAAGGAAAGCACAAAGTCAAGGTTTTGGAAATAAGCTTTCTGGGATATATGTTGACTTATTATCTGAATTTTGGGAGAACTTAGAAAATATATGTATAGGTCACGTGGATGTAACTGAAGCAGGAGAAAAAAAATTAGCAGGAGTGTCTGGTCTTCTACAGGTTCTTCAGAATCCAAACAATTTATTGAAAGTAAACAACCAGAAAAAAGCAAAGATACGATTTAAAGGGGAGGAAATGATTGAATGTAATGCTATTAAACCAGAGGATGCTTCTTTAGACTTACAGAGTAAATCTACATTTCTAAAAGAAACAAATAATTTGAAGAGTAGAGATCCCCACCTTGCAGATTTGAGGCAAGAGCGCCTTGAGAATTTAGTATGCAAGCTGGCGGAACTGAGTATGGTATATATCAATGATCAAGATTCTCATAAGCATTTGACGTTCTTGGCATCTTTGTTGGACAATTTTCCATCAGTAAGAGTATTTCAGGTGCTTTTAAAAAACAGTGATGAAGATCCCAAGAGCGAAAAGTCTTCAGAACAGGAACACACAAGCGAAAACCCTGCAGTGCTTTTCTTGCATGAAAAATTAATTGTCTGGTTGAAGAAAGCAAGTTTGGATGAGGCAGATTTTTTGGTGGACATCTTATACAGTGTACTGTGCAGCTGTACTGATAAGTCTGATAGAAAACAACTCATGGATGACCTAACCAAGGTAATGAAATCGTATTAGACAAAGATCAATAAATCATGCAGTATGTAATGCAGAGAGCTTTAATGTTCATAATAAAAAAAAAATAACAACTGTACATGATATGTGAGTAGTTCTCAAATAGACAAAACTATGAAGTATCAGATTCCTTTGTATATACCTAGTTGTTTAATATTTTGCTCTTATGATACATGTATTTATCACATCTGTAAAGGGGAAGTGAAATTTAAATAAAAAGCTATTTTTTTATAGTTATCCTAAAACCTTTTTCTAACGTTAAATTTAGTTCTTTATTTTTAAGTTCGTGCTTTCACCTACTAAATTCTTGTTACAATTAGTTACTGATTGTAACAGTTGTTGCAGGGATTGCACTGAGCATGCTTGGACTATTGGAATCCAAGTCAAGAGACAAGTATTCAGGAGGTAATAGCTCCAAAACTAAGCAATAGTAACAATAAATTACAAAATCAACATTTTGGAGAAAGCATTAAAGTGTTTAACCTTTACTAGTCCTTGTAAACTATTTCAAAATAACATTGATGCTTCCTAAAACTTTTCACACTAAAAGACTCCTTTTTAAATATGTTGGCTAGGCTTACATTTCTTTCTTGTGCCCCACAGCTAGCAATTAGTGAGTTTTAAATAAAATTTTTCTTGATTAGAAAACGAAATAACCAAACTTGGATATTTTTTTTTTCTTGCTTTTCAGATGGACTTCAAATGGAATATTTTCCATTACATCATACAGAAGGTAAATAAATGATTTTAGGTTGTATTACATTGTTGCTGTTATTACATTGCAGTCTTTAGTGTCCATTTACGGTGCTGTCTGGCTGGGTTGTGCCTATGATGATGTTGAAACCAGCTACAGTATATAGAAATCCATTTAATGTTTACTTCATTGCGGGTGGAAATTTGTTTGAGCATGCTAAGAAGCAATCAATGGTCAATGCACAGTTGGGGGAATAAGGTAAAATTGGATTCTATGTACTGCTTGCTCATTCAGTAATGTAGAGTGAATCAATTTCGCAAATTGGCAGATTTATCCATTTTTCATTATTTGACATGAATTATATGAATTCATATCATTAATGGTTCTGGACAGTTAATGGATATTAAATATGGACCTCATTTGAATGTTTTAGCCTCTATCATGCATATAGCTTTTTCCATGTATATCACTGTTGATCATTGGTCATTGTTTAAAATACAAGTGTACTCATGTTTTTTTATTTTTTTTGTTTTAAAGAGTGAGATGAGTGGGAGAGTTAAATTAGCATTTTTAAATAGATATTTTGATCATCCTTCCCATATAAGTGTGTTTTCCTGACATTTAAAATCAATGATGCATTAAAGTTAAAAAAGCACTCTTTCATTATCATGGTAACTTGGATGGCATTGGTTCTTTATTCACTGTACTTGTCAGACATAGTTTTTTTTACAGTTATCACTTACTGGTAACACAGATAAACAGTTAACTATAGTGAAGCATGTTCCTATTTTATAGGGAAAAATAAAAGGGAAATTTTACCTTTATGTTTTTTAAATATATTGTGTGTTTTAAAAATGCAAATATTTTCTGATATTTTGATTGGTAGTCATACATGGGTGCTTTCCTTTGTTTTAGAAGTAGGAAGGGGTCTGGGTTTTAGATGTTTCAGGTATGGACTATAAAATACAGCTGAATGATTTTTTTTAAAAAGATGGCAAATGTGCAATTCTTTGTTCCAGTTCTGATTTAAGCAGACCACACAAGCTATTTATTTTATTTTTATTAGCTGTTAAGCACAAAATAATGCTTGTATTCAGTTTGTTTTTTTTTTTTTAGAAGTTTAAAGTCTTTCTGAATTTTCTAGGCCTGCTTCATTCAGTATGTATAATTTTATGTATAAATTGCCACAAACAAGCACTGTACAATTCAGCAATACTAATATAATACAAACATGGGGAAAAGTGCATTACAGCAGGGATCTCCAAATGCCGGGCCCCAGACCACTACCGGTTCGCGGGCCCCTCGGCAATGGGTCGCCTTACGGTGACACATGAACATGAAGCACATCACCATCGCGCAGCCGTCGGCGCGAATTGGGCCCTTCCGCCGGTCTGCAAAAACCTTTTCTGGATCGGAAAACCAGTCCCCAATCCAATAAAGGTTGGGACTGCTGCATCACAAAATACAAGTATAGAATCACAAGGATACATCACTTTAAATGCCGGCTTGGGGTTGACACTAAAAGTTGAAGGTCCCTACCCCGTAGAGCTTACAATCTAAATAAGTGACTTGCATGATGCGATTTCACATTTTTCAAGGATGCTTTTAAATGTTGTTGGGAACTTGTGGACTTGACCAAATAAAAGAGGCCTTGGTACAAACCCAAATCTTTAGAATTAAATTTTTCTGTATATTGTTAGTGCGTTAATAACTATGTAATACATACACACACAGTGCATAGTAAAATATAGAGTATTATTAATGTTTTTTGGTTTTTTATTTTTTGTTTAAATTAGGCTTGCACAAATCCTGAGAGATACTCACTAGTGTGCGACTGGTTGAAAGGGGAAGTTCTTGGAGAAAAATTGGTCTGCCTGGTAAATGATCTGTGTACCAGTGGTTTAACAGATAAAACAAAACAAAATGAGATTTACTCCTCTGAGAAGTGGTCTCTTTTGAGCCTGGTGTTATCAGAACATGTTCAGAATGGTAAGCTGAGGTTGGACACATATTTTGAGATGTGTAGTATTATCACTATGCTTGTTTGATACTGTAGGTATCCGCAAAGAAAAGCTAATTGTTGCATCATAAACAGGCTTTTGTTATTGGGGTAAAAAAGTTTCTGATCAGTTCACAAGAGTATGTTTTGGACTCTCGTAACTGTGCTTTAAGGGTTTGTTCACTTTATATTTGGCAGCTCTTTCACTGTTGTTCAGATGATTAAACTGTTAAATGAACAAGACAATTTAAAAAACTGCAATTATGTTTTCAATATATTTTAACTTTTGATTCTGTTTTACATATGTTTACAAGTCAGTGTTTGAAATGACACTATAGAACCACCCTCTTTTTCAACTGGCAGCCTAATTTGCTATCACCCAGCCAAGGTAATAGGTGCCATCAATCCAACATTTATAGCACTACTTGCAGGTTTCAGATGGAGAAAGAGTTAAAAAGTGGTTGGCAGAATCAAAGCCAACAAATCTGCTGAACTTTTTTTAATGAATGACTTTATGTAAATCAGATTACTTATTTGAGAAAAAAAAAGGTTATATAAACATTGACTTGGGAATTAGCTCTTGGTGAAATAGCATTAGTATTCATTTAAATTAATTCCGTATTTAAAGAATTCATATTGAATTCACCATGCAATCCCCTCCACACTTCTCACAAGTTGGATGAAGATGTTCCTCTAATTAGCAGATTATGAAAGTTGATTAGGTGCAGGCATTGTTAGCATGATAGTGCATGAACATTTTTAGTTTCTATGTCCACAATAGAGGACTAAACCCAAAGTCATTTGTGTGCTTCTCCATATAAGTATTTCTTGAGCTGAGTGGCGTTTGGCCTATTTTGAATATGGAACCACTGAAAGATTAGATTATTTTATTTGTCGCTGGAACAGTACAAAAAACATACAATTTAGTGAAATTACAAGTGCTCCCGAGGTAGGATAACAATGTCGGTAATAAATAAATAATGTAATAAATAGTATATAAAAAAATAGTAATAATAGTGATGAATAGAGTAAGACAATGACAAATGCTAGTAGAGACTATAGCAGTGAGCAATAGTATGAATAGGACAGTTTGTGTTATTGACAACACGGTTCAGCATAAAAAAAAATAGTAGTGATAGTGGGCCGGTGATATATTGTAAGTTAATGATAAATATTAAATAAAATAAATATTAAATATGAAGTGTAATTAGAAAATGGTGTGCACTGTGCAACTATTTCTGATCTGATGTATTTTAAATTAAGCTATGATCCAAATGTAGTTAATACACACAAGTATAGTACAAACTGGATTCCAAAAAAGTTGGGACACTAAACAGATTGTGAATAAAAACTGAATGCAATGATGTGGAGGTGCCAACAACTAATATTTTATTCAGAATAGAACACAAATCACAGATCAAAAGTTTAAACTAAGAGAATGTATCATTTTAAGGGAAAAATATGTTGTTTCAAAATTTCATGGCGTCAACAAATCCCATAAAAGTTGGGACAAGGCCATTTTTTACCACTGTGTGGCATCCCCCTTCTTCTTACAACACTCAACAGACGTCTAGGGACAGAGGAGACCAGTTTCTCAAGTTTAGAAATAGGAATGCTCTCCCATTCATGTCTAATGCAGGCCTCTAACTGTTCAATCACCTTTGACCTTCTTTGTTACACCTTCCACTTTATGATGAGCCAAATGTTTTCTATAGGTGAAAGATCTGGACTGCAGGCTGGTCATTTCAGTAACTGGATCCTTCTCCTACATAGCCATGATGTTGTGATTGCTGCAGAATGTGGTCTGGCATTATCTTGTTGAAAAATGCAGGGTCTTCCCTGAAAGAGATGACGTTTAGATGGGAGCATATGTTATTCTAGAACCTAAACATAGTTCTCTGCATTAATGGTGCCTTTCCAGAAATGCAAGCTGCCCATGCCACAAGCACTCATGCTACCCCATACCATCAGTGATGCAGGCTTCTGAAGGGAGCATTGATAACAACTTGAGTTATCCTTGTTCTCTCTGGTCCGGATGACATGGCGTCCTAGTGTTCCATAAAGAACTTCAAATCATGACTCATCTGACCACAGAATAGTCTTCTATTTTGCCACACTCAATTTTAAAAGACCCCTGGCCCTGTGCAAATGTCTGAGCTTGTGGAGCTTGCTTATAAATGGCTTCCTCTTTGTACTGTAGAGTTTCAGCTGGCAACGGCGGATGGAACGGTGGATTGTGTTCACTGACAATGCTTTCTGGAAGTATTCCTCAGCCCACTCTGTTATTTCCTTGACAGTGGCATTCCTGTTTGAGGTGCAGTGACGTTTAAAGGCCCGGAGATCACGAGCATCCAGTAGAGTTTTACGGCCTTGACCCTTACAAACAGCAATTGTTCCAGATTCTCTGAATATTTTGATGATGTTATGCACGGTTGATGAGGATAACTTAAAAGTATTTGTTATTTGACGCTGGGTAACACCATTCTGGTATTGCTGCACTATCTTTCTGCACAACAATGGTGGAATTGGTGATCCTCTTACCATCTTGGCTTCAGAGAGACATTGACACTCTGATAAGATCTTTTTATACCCAATCATGTTGTCAGTTGACCTAATTAGTGTTAATTGGTCTTCCAGCTATTTGTTATTTGCTCAATTTCCTTTTTCCAGCCACTTATTGCTACTTGTCCCAACTTTTTTGGGATTTGTTGACACTGTGAAATTTTGAATCAGCATATTTTTCCTTTAAAATGTTACATTTACTAAGATTAAGCTTTTGATCTGTCATCTATGTTCTATTACGAATAAAATATTGACATTTGCCATCTCTACATCATTTCATTCAGTTTTTATTCACAATTTGTTTAGTGTCCCAACTTTTTTGGAATCTGGTTTGTACAAGAGAATCCATGTAGTAAACAAACTGATTTTTAATTCTGGAAAGAATACTTATCCCAATTCCTTTCTAAAATTAATCTGGGAGACATCTACATACCATGTGTGGGTGACAGGTGGCATTGTTTTTCTTTGCTGTTGGTAACATTAATAAAGTTACACTAAAAATAATTTCCTTGTAGCTGCCTAAACAGAAAACCTGCACTGCTCTTGGACCTCTGGACAGGATTTACAAACTTCAAATCTAAGTTCTTTCTTTTCCTAGCTATTGTGTGTTGTTATGGGGTTACAATGGCTCACAAATGAAAATCCTGACCAGTAATCAGTATGTTCTGATTTAGAAAGATGTTTCTTTGATCTGAGCTAAAATAGTAAACGCCACTTTAATTTTTTTTTTCCAGAATATTTAATTGCAGATATCTATGTAGAAAAAATTATTGATAAACTCCATTCAGCTCTGACAAAGGCCCGGAACTTGTCTGAAGCTGGAGATTTGGAACAGTCTGTATCCTTTATTTGTGATGTGGCATCAAACTTTTTCAGTTCAGTCAAAGGATGTTTCCAAATGCCCTCCGCAGAAGATCTCCTTCTTACCATCTTCCAGCTTTGTGCTCAGAATTCTGATGCAACTCACATGTCAGGTAAGTAAATGATTAAAGTGCAAAATACACTCTGTATGTATGAAGACATTTTTTGGCGCAACGCAACAGTTGTTATCCGCATTTTATTTCAGTAGTAAAATATAAAGCACTTGGATTAACTGCACCATTTTATCTGACAAAATATTTGCAATACTGCTATATTGTAAAATCTATTGCATACATAGCAATCCAGTGCATATGCCTCTAATAACATGATGAAATGACACAATTTTTTTTTTATGTTTGTGGAATGGGCTAGGTTTGTGCTAAATTTGCTGATTTTGAATATTTTTGGACTAATTCGGTTTATTGCATTCCCTCAAATATTACATGTCATAAAGATTTAATTCATAGCTGATTAATTTTATACATAACTAAACTGTAACTATAATAACTAAAATGTAATCTATCTTTTAAAGTGGTTTTATCAAGTACTTTGGTGTGTAGACTTAAATGCTGCACTACATAAGCCAACCTCCCGCAACACTTACCAAGATAAAAGGTGTAAAACTAGCCAGCTCTGACCAACTGGCAACCCCCATCTATGTTTTCTCTCATTGATGAACAAGGTAACAGGTGACAGATAATGTGATCATCAGCCAAACAAAAAGGCAGTGAAATTGCTGGACACACACATATAGTTTCAGTTGCTGGGGCTTAGTCAGTGGCAGGGGCTAATTTGAATTTAAAGAAGAACTAAAACTTTCTCGTAATCTTTAATTGAATAAATTGGTCTAATAGATAAGAACACAAAACTTAGAGGGGCACTATAATGCTGATATAACTGTTTACATACATATAAAACTCCTTTATACTAAGACAATTGCTGACACAAATAGTTTTAAAAAATCATTTAGAAAAGAAATAATACTTGTAGTTTGCTTCCCTTAATTAGTTTTCCTGAGAGTTGAGATTTTACTCCCACTCCTCTTTCTGTTCTGCAAGTCAGGCAACACGAGAAGAAAAAGCTGCCCGACTGCTGTTAGTTAAGCAGTGTGGTCACCTGTTGACAGTATAAATTAAGCTTGTTTACAGTAGATTAAAGAGGGAAAGATAACTTGTGCTCATGTGCTAAGTAGTAAGTAGGGCAAAACTGTCCGGGGGAGGGAACATTTTCATGGAAAACTGGCCAGTACACATCACACACACATTTCCTGGTGCAGGAGTTTATCAGTGCTGCCAACACTATCATTCTGCGTCACATGAAACTATACTAAGGTATTGTATTGCATATGTAAAGATGTATTTTGACTATACTTCCCCTTTAAAGCAGTACAGTTTAAGTCACCATTAGGAAGTTATGAGCTCCTGCATCACATTGTTCCCTAATAGTACAAGGCATCCATTTGTCTGTTTTAGACACTCTTGCTTCCTTTCTGCACTCACACACACATAGAGCTCTATGAAGACATGTACCTCTGACTAGTGCAAGTACTAGATTGTGTTTTTGAGGGATCTGATTGTAGGAACTAATGTTTATGCTCCTATGAGTACTCTCTAGCTCTGTGATTCAGCCTGTTGTTGGGCTATGAAGAAGCAGGGGTACTAGCTATGTTGTCTGCAGTTCATAGCTTTGTAATATTTGAGATATCATCTTAGACTAACCCTTTCTTCACATGGATATATTATATAATGTCTGTGACACTTCCACTTTAAATCAAAAACAGCAAGTTACATAAATAATTTTCTCTGCAAACTTGCAAAAGCCACTTTGTCAATATGGCCAGTTAGTAAACAATTTCAGATTACAGCTGGGAGAAGGTGGCTTGAGGCTTAGTTTGGGGTTTATCAACATAATTTTAAGAATTATGGTTTTGGTTTCAATACATTCCAGTTTTTGTACTGATCATTCTGTGGACTAATTTGTTGTATGTGGACATTAAATTATGCTATTGTTTCTTCCATCCAGAATCACTGTTACTTAAACTTAAAGATACCTGGATAACTGGTCTGAATTCCCTTGTTTTTGAGAACATGCCCCAAGAAAGTACTTTCATGCACAGATCAGCAGAATGGGTCAAGGATCTAATTCAGACATCACACCTCAAAACAAAAAGGTAAGCCTATATTAAGTTGATAATATTAATAAAATAATTAAAAAATTTGGTACTAAATATACGGTATATGTTTCATTGAAATGGGTCCACAACCACCAAACTCTTCTTTGGTACACCTTAAAATGTCAGAACATTTTGGTATTGAGCATATTTGCTCTAATTATGTAATTTGCTTCTCAATCATTGACCTCGTTAGTCTTCATTCAAAAATTATTGCTAAGTGAAAACTAGCCAACAAGAGTGTCAAGAACGGAAAAGAACTTTCGAGTCTCTAAACATTTTGCTTTGCTTTATTCCTTTCCTAAATCTGATATTGATTCCTGCTGAGGCCCTCCTCAGGTGAATGCAACTGTCTCACATTTGTCTAGATGCACTACAATTCCTTTGACAGATGCTTCTTCATTCAAGGATCCATCAGAAAAGAGACTAGAAGATATTCTTCATAATATGTTTGCTTCCCTGCTTTGCCACTCTTTTGCCATTATCTGGGTAGCAAAGGCAGTAGAAGCTTGTTTGTCCAATTTGTTAGATCCCCTCGCGCAGACCTTTTGCCTCTCGTTCAACTCCAAATGGAAGACTCCACCTACATTGCTGACTCTGCTCTAGATCCTGCTAGACTAACTGCCAGGATCTCTACTAATGCCATTGCAGCACAGAAAGAGCCCTCTGGCTAAAAGCTTGAGGAGCAGATAATTCCTGTAAAATGTCACTCATTTCCCTATCTTTCTTAGGAAAGTTCCTGCTTATTTAGAAGTTAGAAAAGATTATTTTACAGGCCACAGGAGGAAAGAACAATTTCCTATCTCAGAATTATACCTCCAGGCAATTCAACTCTCACAATAAATTTTTTTTTTCATTTCTCCAGCAATGGACCTCAGTAGAGAAATTCACAATACTTCTCTAGATCCACCTTCAGATCAGGAGAATTCTCCAGTAGACAGTCATCATGTATCAAAGGAGGGAACCTGTCAAGGGCATCTCAAATAAGCCCCAAAATGCATGACTACTACGTAATTTCATTTTGCCTCAGTGTGTCAGTGTGGCAAGACTCCATCACTAACAATTGGGTCCCATTTTCCATCACCACTGGCTATACCATAGATTTTGAAAGTCCTCCTCCTCTTCACTTTTTTTTCTACCAGGGTACCTGTAGATCCTCTAAGAAGACAAGTTCTTTGAAAAATAATTGCAGAGTTACTTTCCCTGGGCGTTATTATTCCTATTCCAAGGGAGCAGAGGTTTGCAGGCTTCTACACAGTCCTGACAAAAAAGGAGGGGATCTATCATCTCATTCTGGATCTCAAGGCTCTGAAAAAGTGAGTGCAGAAAGAGAAGTTCACAAAGGAATCTATAAGTTCCATCATAACTTCCATGGAACCTTTGGAATTTCTAGCTTTCTTAGATATAAAGGAAGCTTACTTACATATCCCCATGAGAAGGGATCACTAAAGATACCCTAGTTTCACCATAAAGAAGGAGAATTTCTAGCTCACAACCCTTCTCTTCAGCCTCTCTTCCACACTAAGAGTCTTTACCAAGATCATGGTAGCTCTATCAGCTCACCTAATGTTACAAGGAATTGTAGTCATACCCAACTTAGACTACTTCCTCATAAAGGCTCCCTCTTTCCAAGCAGCAGAGGACTATCTTTGGTCTTGCATTGCCATTCTTCAGAGCCATGGTTGACTGTTAAATCTGTAAAAGTCCTCTCTCATTCCATCACAATCCCTGATCTCTTTAGGTCTAACATTCAACACCCATCTACAAAGAGTCTTCCTAATGGATGAAAAGATCTTATCTCACTCCTAGGAGGTCAGATCCCTTTATCAAGCCCCTTCTCATTACAACCAAGGAATCAAGAGAGTCATAGGCCTCATGGACTCTGTCATAGAAGCAGTGCCATCTGGCCTTTTTTATTTCTGCCAGCTACAATTTCACCTGCTAAAATCCTGCTCCAGTCCAGGTGACTGCCTTGATAAGTATCTTGTTACTTTAGACAACATACTGTGTAAAAACAACAAAACTCTGTGATTTTCATGCAAAGCAATATCAATGGTGTATCAGTGAGCCGCTGAAATATCACCAGCCATCAGCCATCATATGCTCGGAAACAGGACAACAAATAAAAGGGCATATGGAAGGTTATCTGTACAAACCAGGCCTTAGTCAGCTGTCTACAAAAGAAAGAGAAGTGTGCACACTTAAGACAAAAATAGGAAGGCCCCTGAATGAAATCTTCATGAAACATAGTAAAAAGATGGGGACACGCATACCTTATCCAAAAATGTTAGCTTTACTATATTAAGTTTCTTTTTAAAGGGCAGCGCTCTTCCTCTGTGTTTTTTTAATCGTGTAACAACTTGAGTCTAAGAGCTTCTTCCGCACACCATTTTAACAATTTGGGGCGAATACCATTTGATGCTCCTAGTCTCACTATACTTTTGAGATTATCCTTGGTCTGGGCCTCTAATTTTCTTATATTGGACAGAGGGCCCTCCCCTTATGATCTTACCATTTTGAGAGTTAAACTGGAATATGTGTTAATGAGTATACAAGAACATGTTAATCCTTTTTAAGCAGCAAGTGGAACATTCCCAATCCCAAACCTGTCCTCACTTTCCTTTTATCAGCAATCATAAAGTTCATCCTCTAAGAATGTATATATGTGTGTATGTATGCGTATATAAGTAGGTTCATAGTTCCTGCAAATGCATTAATGCTCATTCTAATGGAGTGTTGTCTTGCCATGAGACTTTTGAATTGAAAGACCTTTTGGTTTTTTGTTAATTTGTAGTGAGACAATTATCAGTATATGCACCGAGCTTGTTTCTCCGAATGGAGAACACTTCGTCATTAATAGTTTTTTTTTTTATTGAATATATTTGAAATAACATAATTCCACCATTTTTTTTCTTCCATGTCAAAATACTTCACGGTTGATGATACAGGTTGATGGTTAATTGTTTTACATTCCATTTTTTTTTTTAGCCTTCAATCTTTAATATGCACAGTGGATGACTTGTATGTCAGAATTCTGGAATCAAGCCCTGTACAGTTTAATCTTCTAACAGACCATATAACTAAAATGATGCCAAGCATAGAGGAATGGCAGAAGATGCGCCAGGCCCTGTCTACTCAGGTGAAACCCCCTCTACTATACAGTAATGGGTTTTATATCCCAGGATTTAGACATTAAAGGCTCACAGAGGCCCAGGGTCTATTGCATGGAAGAGGAGAATGGCCAGTAATTGTGTCTATCTTAGAGGGTATCAGCTAAAGATGTTACAGGCAGCAAATGGGAAAATGGGTGTAGAAATTTATTTAATTTTTTTTGCAGACTAATATTACAAAACCTTAAAGGAGAACTTAGCTCATTTGTACTAAGGGTGATTCTTAAGGAGGGAGAGGGGTAATACATAGAATATGGGTTTTATGCTCCAGTACTGCCTGCTGTTCTCTGTAACAAGCCAATCCCTTCTGCTCTGCACAGCAACACAGTGCTATTAACTTCCTATTATAGTGTGATTTTGACAATTGGAACAAGAGCAGTAGCAGTTTTACATCAGAGTTCTGCTACTGCGCTTGCTCCGACCATCCCTTTTTTTTAGACTGGCTTTAAAAACTGTACATAAACCTACTAGTACAAAATGTACCATTTAGACATTATTTTAATAAAATGACTTGCTGAAAATTAGCACTTATTTTGCCGTAACTATGTTTTTTTTGTTTTTTTTTGCAGTGGATAAGCAAGCCGCTATTGGAAGGTCGATTAAGCACAAATTCAGAAACATCTGGGACAGATCTTAAATCATTTTCTAAAACTTGGCTTCCGAGCCATCTGTGCATTGCCTCTTTATTGAGTAAAATGGCTTTTCGATTACTGGAGAGCAATGGACATTTTATAGACAGAGAAACTGAAGTGAAAATAGACATTTCCGGTAAACATTTTTATTCCCCCTTCTAAAAGTTCAGAAAGGGTTACAATTCTTTGCTTTAATATATCCATGTTAACATTTCCTTTGTGCAAAAGCAAATGACTGTTCCACATCTCCTTGGCCAACTCCTCTTATATATATTATTCTTATTTATTATATTTTTTTTTTCTTTCTTTCTTTCTCCACTCTTGGAATATCTTGTTGTCAACCTTGGGACTGCCAAAATTTCCTCTAAAATCTAGGACAGAACAACTTATGTTTAGATTAAAGCCAATTAGTGTCCAGTAATTGGCCAGCTGGAACGGACTGAGAACATTGTGAATTGTTCCACCCACACATTAAAAAAAAAAAACCTTTTTAATCAACATATTCTCCACTTGGTTAGTGAATGTAATGGAATGGCAGACTACAGATTTTAAGCACTATTGTTAAGGTCATGATTTTTTAGAGCTGACCCAACAGTATTTCAGTATAAATGTATCTCTTTCACCCCATAATTTTTATATTTCACTTCTGTGTTTTATAGTAAAGAAATTAATGAGCATTTCAGGTTACCATAAAACAGACCTGGGCAAACTATGCCTCGTGTGCCGCATCCGGCACTCCAGACTGCTAAGACTGGCCTGCAGCAAGATGTAAAAATTGGGGGGGGGGCAACTGCTGTAGGCATCAGCATGCTAGACACCCCACCCCCCCGGCCCTCTGGATTCCTTCCAACTCATGAGGCCCATTTTATCTAATCTTCTCAAATCAAATATCTTGTGCTGACTGCAGCTGATGGAACTTGCATTGAAGATCTTAGTTTGATAAGCTGCCGTGAGCTCAAGGTTTTAAAACATTGAACAGCCTCCTACCCCCAGAAGTTGATGATATCCCTTAGACCTTAGTCATATAGATCACTTCTTGCTGACTTCAAATGATTTTTCCTGTTTGATTTAGCTGAAACACCCTCTTTACTTCAATCTGGAGTTATTTGGTGTATATAGCTTCCCCAGCTGCTATACAACTTTTTTTTTTACCATTATTTTTAACTAACTGATCCTTACTGGGTTGGAGAGTTAACATGTCTTAAATCACTTTTACTTTTGTGTAGTCTGAGCTCAGATATGAGCACTGCTTAAGATTTGAGTAGGTCAGCCAGTCCATTCACATTAAACAGTAAGAATTTGTTCTGATCTGAGTATTGCTTATATAATATCAAGGGACTGACAATGTCAACATATGGAGTCCTTCACAGAAGATAAATAGCTTAGTGATGTCCTAGACTTCCTCCATACAAACAGATTTTCCTCTTTCTTTTTTTTTTTCCAGAGAAAAGTTTTAATCACAAGTTTCTTCACAAAGCATATTCCTTTTATTTAATGTACAAGACACAGTAGTGCAGAGTCCTTGTGTAGTGCACACTTAATACAAGGAATATGCTTTCTGAAGAATTGTGCCAAGTATCTGGCTAGTGGAGTTGGAGCTCAATGTTTAGAGTAAAGTTATTTAAAGCCTGTGATACAGTAGATGTATATTTTATGGTGTTCAGTTAACAATGAACATAGTGGCATCATAATTAGTTATATAATTTCTATTAAGGATGTCACACCCATGGATGTCTCAATTTACTGTGCATAATAACAGTTAGATCTCACAGCCATTGACTGACCCTAGCAGTAAGTCAAAAGTCAGTCAATAGGACAAAAAGTAGGATGCTGCGAATTTAGCTATCGATTATTTTTTTTAAATGTAACATATGTATGATTTTAAGTAGATGGGAAAAGTTTAGTAATTTCATATATGATTAATGAGGTTAAAAACTTTAAGAATTCATTAGGAAATCTCTTCTCAAACTGAAACCCAGTTCTCCTTCATATCCCAAGGTAGAGATTCTTTACCAACAAGTCTGATTTTCTTCTATGCTCAGACAAACTTGGAAGACACTTTTGTGCAACAGTCTTGAAGATCTAGTTAAACGTTTACATGTGATTTGATTTACTGCAGGCCTCTCAATTCTCTTGGTGATTGTCATCACTCTCTCTTGTTACTCTCACTTATTTATCAAGCGCTTTGTATAGTTAATTTAGACTGTCTGGTTATGCTTTTTATTTTGTATACATAAAAAAAGGCTAATGCGATACAGTTATCATTTTTAGGATATCCCAATATAGAAAAGGGGGTGAAAGGTTGCTCCTATGGTTAAGGTTGGATGTTAGCAATAGAATCATAAGTTTCTAGTGTAGTATTGTTCTTAAAAAAAAAAAAAGACAAATCATTAGTCCTGAAAATTGCTGTTGGTTTAAATTTGTGAGATCTGCTTGTCACTGGCAGCAGTGGTCCAACACCATTGGTGCACACGTGTGCAGAAGCGCTGTTATGATTATATGCATACATGCAATAAAGGAGGGATTAATATGTAATCACAGATTTTAAAGCTATGGGGGGGAATTCACAATTCAGCGAAGTGAGCTCCGAATCCTTCGGCTCACTTTGCAAATGATGTTATGTGCTCGCTGATGTCCAGTATGCGGACATCAGCGAGCGCATTAAAGGGATTCCAGTCTCGGCGAGACCAAAAGAGTTGCCTCACCGAGACTGGAATCCCTTTAATGCGCTCGCTGATGTCCGCGTGGAGGACATCAGCGAGCGCATAACACCATTTGTGAAGTGAGCCGAAGGATTCGGAGCTCACTTCGCTGAATGGTGAATTCCCCCCATGGTCACAGAATTCAAGTTCCATCTGTCATTGAATTCTGTGGACATTTGTTTCTGTAAAACCTTTTCAGGGACTTTTCTCAGTTATGTTTTGTTGATCATAAACTCTGATATGGCCATGACCTAAATAATGCGTAAGATTTGATAATCTAAATTTATATACTCTTTTTTTTCTTAGTGAAAAAGTAAAAATTTTAACATTTTAAAGTTTACTTTCTAAAAATATTTCACAATACAGTAAGGTGATAAAAGTTTTTTTTCTAATGTTAAAAGAATATATAAATTTACGTTAAGAAGAAAATAAAAGAAACAGAACATCAAGCCGGGTGTGAATCTGTAGTTTGCATGTGTCCTGCTAGATAAGGATAAAGCTTTGTACTACAACAAATCAAATTTCCAGTATTTTTGTTTTGTAATTTCTGTAGCCAGTTATTTACACTTACTTACCATTTCTGTAGCCAGTTATTTACACTTACTTACCATTTCTGTAGCCAGTTATTCACACTTGCTTACCATGTCGAATAATGGGTTTTTTTCTCACAGTTGCAGAAGCACTTTATTCTTTGCAGTGGTGTGAAGAGCTGGAAAAAATACCATCTATTATTGGCGATTGTTGTGAAATGCTCTGCAGTCTGGGTGTAAGTCATGGAAAAATAATAGAGCAAAGCTTTCATTTTCCTACCCTACTAGAGCTCCTCTACAAGAGGTTAGTGAGAATGTGATAGTTTTTCCCCAGTGAAATGCTACTGTTCAGATATCAATTTAGTCATTAAAGAGAAACTCTTTTCATAGTAGATTCACAATAACAGAGTTTACTCCGGCAATGTAACCCTGGTGTCCAGTCAGAATTTTGCTTTAATCCATCTACTGCATTTTTAAGAATGTAATCAATTTTCTGATTGGTTGCTATGGACTAGAAAGCCCAGGAGTACATTAACACCCGTGTTTGTGAATTAAATGTATATTTAAGTAATTTCTAGAATTTTTGTGAAAGTTTTTGTGTTTCTTTCCTGCAACATTTTTTTCTCTGCAGTTGAGAGATCTACAAGTCTTCTATTGGAATTTAGATAATGACTGTAAATCCATAATTTTTAGGCACAGAAATTACTGCAAGAACAGCTTTTTTCATGTTCATTTACTTCGCACCACAGTTTGGTTGACTTTATTGTCCACTTCTCCTAAAGTTAATGGCCATCTATAGCATAAGACTACATTGTTCCCACTTTTTATTTATTTCTTTTTTCATAATAACTGGACAAGCTTTTTTTTTACTTGCACCCCTTTTATAATATTGACTGTTTTAGAGGAAGTGAATTCTGCAATTAAGCATATGCGTTATTTTGTTTTATGTGTATTTAAACCCCCAATCTTGTCTTATAAATATGGCACATTTTTAAATGGTAAAACATGTGAATTCTTTCCCAAAAAAAGTCTTTTATCGTTAAGTTAGTTTCTTTGAATGGAATAACTGGTGTTGATTTGATTATTTTTTAGGTCAAAAGAAAGTGGATCTCTTTGGTCTCTAACTGCTAACAGATTTATTCAAAGGAGACATATTGGACAAGAAGAATTAAAGCAATTGTTTAAAGGCACAGAAGGGTATGTGTTATTGTTTTGTAAGCTAGCCTAAGTATTTACTTTTACAAAACTACTCATATTCATTCCTAGAAATGATTGCTTTTAAGTGCAGTTGTTTGATTTCTTATTATACCACAGTCCTTGGCACAAGAGGAAAAACAAAACATTGCAGCTGAATATGTGGCAGCTCGGAAATGTCAATTCTTAAAGGAACAGTGAGGCCAAATTAAAAAAACAAACATTTGATTATTTATGTTAACACCTTTTTGTAAATACAATTTATTATCAATTTTTTTAAAAACATGGAGAACGTGCACGTCATCAATGCATTCTCCCTGTTTGACGTGCATGCTGTCCATGTGACTTCTAGGAAGTGCCGATACGGGGCTTCAGTAGGAGCGTGACTAGCGAGGAATGCGCTCCTGATACTGATCTCATGATTAGGGCGCCATAGAGTCGCCGGTGCTGTTGGAGGCTGGCTAATGCAACATGGAAGTACTGTATAGCACTTCTTTACAGGTAAGAATTTTAACTTTTTTAAAAAATTAATAAATCATATTTAAAAAAAGGTGATAACATAAATAAACAAATGTTTGTTTTTTTTTAATTCGGCCTGACTGTTTCTTTAACACAGGGTCAACTAGTAAAGGGACAGAGATCTAACCAGCTGTATTCCTTTTATATAGGCTATGTGTTCAATGCAAGTCTTCAAAAATGTCATGACTTTATCAACCATTTGTAGAATGTTGATTGCCACAATTGTGATACTTATGTAAAACCACTGAAATGGACTTAGAAGACCTTAGTTAATCAAAGAAACATCAGTTTCCCATGTCCATTCCCTCACTCACTACCTCGTCCAACCAGTATCCGACATTCAACCACCACCAAATACAGATGTCCAGAAAGTGGGCAAACCATGCCACCATTGCTGTAAAATCCCTGTTTATAATTTAATTCATTGTCTCTTAAATGGGACTAAAATTTTTGTTTTCTTGTTTACCTTTTAAATTGTTCTCTGTAAAATTCGTCCTCAGAACAACTGATTTCTAGTTGCCTGGGATCAGTACAAAAAAAAATACACTACTAGTATAAATAGTACTAGTATACTGGTATATTTGAATGACACTTAGCAACTATATTAAATTGACGTTTTGCTATCTCCCTTCTGCAAACAGGTATTTCCCTGTTACACAAGGCAGCTTACATACCATTCAATGCTGGTCTTCCCTAATGAGTGAAGAATTAAAGGAAGAAGTGATCATTCAGTGCACTGCCCGGCTCATGGCTTGCAATGAATCAGCTTTGTTGAGCATAGATGGTTAGTAAAAGCATAAGTGTCCTTACATTCTTATTTTAGTTGTACAAATATATTAGTTCTGTGTATCCTATTTTAATATATTATTGACATCTTAGCCAGTCTGAGATTGTAGAGACTTTGTCACTAATATCTGCGTATATATTGTTGTGTTGTTTTTGTTTGCATCCTTAGGAGGCTTTGGCTACCTTGCAATTATCAACTCCTGCTTGGCAACAGATTATGATATTTGTCAAGAAATACTCCCTGGTGTTCTTAAAGTAATTTCGTCATGGAAAAACGATCATGAGAATATCTTTTTGTTTAGCAGGTGGGTTCAAGTTCTGTTAAATATAAAGGGGATGTTTATAAAGGTTTCCACTGATTTATAAAAGATCGAAAAAAAAATATTGCATCAAAAAGTGACATTTGATATGGCGATAAAAACTATTTTTAAATTAGCGATAATGGCAAATGAAGAAATATTAAGTATTAAGCAGCCAAAATAAAGTTTCTTTATTAATATCCCCCAAAGTCTTGTCTTTAAACATTTTATGGTTATTTGTGTTTTCTTTTTCTTTCATTGTTTTTTTTTGGAAAAGAAAATATGTTAATATGTATGCAAATAGGGTAAACAGTTCGGAATCCATAACTGTATTTGTGTAAATGGCTTTGTTAGCTTGAGAATGTTTCTTAAAGATTTGTAATTTATTCAGTGATTAAATACCTAGTTTAGTGCAGCATTTTCCATTTTTATCCTTATACTTTCAGGTCCGTTAAACAGCTGAAAATGCTGTTGCTTGACTAAAACTGGGTACACATGGAACTGTTTCACCACTGACATAGGCATGTTGACAATAATCGTGTACTGTGCAAGACAATTCCCCCGACTGATAAAAATGACCTTGATAATTTATTAGTCATGTTGGTAAATCCAGCACCCCACGAGACACTGCTCCAGTAATTGATCAGATTATTTTGAATTGCAAATGTTGGCCAAATTTGGAAACTGTCTGTTCATCCAGATTTGTCAATTGGCCAGGTCTTAATGTCCATACCAGATTAAATCCTCGTCCTGGAAAACTTTTGGTGGTTGGATTCTGTCATTTAGGCCCTTATTCACCAATGTGCGAAGTGAGCCGCGATGTGTTCGACTCACTTCG
>WMED01004151.1:7182-21103 GCA_019650415.1 Pipa parva
CCCCTCACTGTGCTGTGAATACTTTTTATTCACTGCGCAACACAGTCAAAGCTTAACAATTTTAGTATAGTGCAGTGACATGGTCCTAAGCCTTCAATATGGAGGAGCCCAGGCTCAGAAAAAGTAATAAAATTGATAGTAAGAAAAAAGTATTTCACAGGTTTCATCAGCAAAATAATTTGTAATTTCACTGAGAAGAAAAAAATATAATTTCCACAGCCTCTCAACAACACATTCTAAACTGCAAACAGCACTGTATATCACCTTCCCACAATACTGTAAAACATAAACCACAAGAAATCTCCAGATATATTAACTGTAAGAGACCTCAGCGTATTCCAGGGAATGGGGAGATTTGTGATAACATTCAAGCATATATAGGAAACAAAACAACAAGAATTCACAAAGCGCAAAGGCAAATGCTGATCACAAGACATCTAACTATCATTTTCCCCATGTAAGGGGATTGCATATACAAAGAAAACATTTACATACAGAGTACGACTAACTACCAACAAACACTGCCACTTGTTTCCTTACTGGTGATTAGATTTTTAGAAAATAACTAGGAGGTTGTGTGTTAGAGGATCCCATTTTTTGGGGAGGTCTATTTATAATTCCTCGTAAGTTTGAGAATTCCAAATGAATGTGAGGTAGATCAGTAACTTACTTTTGTACAGCCTGTTATGCAATAAGGCACATTCAAAATACTTATTTTAAAGGCATCAAGTAACACACATACCTCTCCAATATAGAAGAGCGCTGATCCCCCTGCCATCACCTTCAGACTTCTGTTTGGCTTATACTGGTGAAGTCATTAGTGACATCACTGGCACACTGCCCACTCACCCAATTGGCTGTTCTCCGAAAATATCTTCAAAAGGGGCCAGCCACTAAGTACAGTAAAGGTAAACCGGTACCTGGGACTGTCCCAGATTCTAAGATGTATAAACCCAGCATATTTGTAATATTATAATTGGTGCTTCAGAATTTACTCAGGGATTAAATTATTATAAGTAGTAAGACAGGCATATATGTTGGTTAGGTGTGCCCACTCATTATGCTATACATCCCTTGATTTAACTCTGAACTCAAAGGGCAAAAACAATCTTAATAGGAAGGATTTGTTTCAATTTTTTCTTGCCTAGGTAAAATGTATCATTACTTTCCTATCATACTTAGCAAAATCAATGCAAAAAATAAATCCTTTAACTGCTCACTTACATTTTTGCAATGAAAATACCTCTGAAAAAGTCTCAGACAATAAAACCTTACTAAACAGTAATTACACCAGTGTTCCGCTCAGCACTTTAAAAAACCCTTTATTTAACTCGCTGAAGAGCTGAAACCAAAGAATAACACATTTATCCTTTTAACGGAGACCTAAAGCAAATTAAAAAAAAAAGGAGTGTTAAAATTCTTAGCTTATAAAGAGCCGATTCATTACAGTCACAGCATGAGCTGTGAGCCAGTGCCGAAGCTCCTCCCGAATTGTTTCACCGGCCTTCATACATCATCACGCTCATTGCGGGTAACATTCTCATTGGCCCCCATAATGAACGTGATGATGTTTAAGGCATTTATCGCCGATGGAGAAACAAATCAGGAGGAGCTTCAGCGCTAGCTTCTCAGTCAGTCAGTGCTGTGAAGAATCATCGGGTGCCGGCTTATTACAGCACAGCTCATGCTGTGACTGTAATGAATGAGCTCTATACAAGGTAAACACTCCATTTTTATTTTTTTTGCTTCAGTTCTCCTTTAACTCCTAGGTAACAATTATGCTTAGGTACTCTAACATATTACCTTTTTCAGATGAAGATTAAAATAGAAAAAAAAAAAAGTACACTAGTGTTTTAACTAGTAAATCAATATCTTTTTCCGAAGATCCCACCGCTTCAATGAATCCCATTGTTTTCTAGGACAGGCACAGTATACAGTTTACCCAACTAATTGGGAACCAGTAGGGCTAGGTTAACGCTGGCACTTTTTTGCGCTGCATATTTAGAAAAGCACGCCTAAAATATATGCTGCCTATTTCAGTCCGGCATACTGTATATTCTAGACTCACTTTTCTATCATGTCAAGCTTTTGCGCATGCTCACATCATGCGCTAGAGTGGCCACAAAAGGGTAAGTTCCATAGGGATTCATGACGCGGCTTTTTTTTTTTATGCGCGGAGTATATACACCAAGCATAAATACGCCAGTATGAACCTAGCCTAAAACATTACAACACTATGAGAACACCGACTAGTCAGCCAGGCACACATTACATTCATCTCCATTTACTTAATTAGAATCAGCTCCAAAAAGTATTTAGTGCAAGACAGTTTTGATTATGATTGAGAAAAACTCTCTTTATATAAAAAACTGAAGCAGACTTTGTTTACTTTGAAAATGAAGGGATTCTGCATTAAACAGGTTTTCGTCTTTTATTTGTCCTTCATTAGTTGTACTTGCACAGAAACGGAAGTGAATAACTAACCTCTGTAAAGCATTGCATTATCTGTCACCATTATATTAATAAATGGAATCAGTGACCATTCCATTATACATATGTTGACCTTGGAGTGCTCCCACAATTTAACAAAGCTGTTCAAATGCATCAGTCACATGACATTTTCATGGTGCTGTTTGGATCCCCTCTTGCTCATTCAACAAATGCTGTCAATTAACAGTCATTTTTAATTTCTTCCTATTGCACCAACAGCTGTCTTCTTCTCAACCAGCGTCTTACTTATGGTTTTGTAGCTCATTCCAGCTTTGTGCAGGTCTATGATCTCGTCCCTGACATCCTTAGAACACGCTCTTTGGTCTTGCCCATGTTGTAGAGTTTACAGTCTGACTGATTAATTGAGTCTGTGGACAGGAGATTTTTATAAAGGTGACTATTAGACAGCTTTCTTTAATGCAGGTAACGAGTTGATTAGGAGCATCTAACTGCTCTGTAGGAGCCAGAACTCTTAATGGTTGGTAGGGGATCAAATAATTATTTCTCACTGAAAAATGCAAATAAATTTATATAATTTATACAATGTGTTTTTCTGTATTTTATTTTGGATATTCTATCTCTCAATGTTAAAATTAACCTACCCTTAAAATTATAAACTTTTCATGTCTTTGTCAGTGAGCAAACTTACAAAATCAGCAAGAGGTCAAATAATTATTTCCTTCACTGTACATGCCAACTTTGCCTTTTAAAAAAAGTGCCACTAGCAAAATACATACCTGATGCAGGTCACAATAGATTCAATACAGCCTTGCATACATTGGGAATGTTGGTATAAATGCATGTATAATTTTAATTTATAAAGTGCCACAAATTTACACAGCGCTGTACAATTCAGCAATACAAGTATAATACAGACATGGGAAAAGTGCATTATACAAGTAAAATATTGCAAGGATACTTTACTTAAGTACCAGGTTGTGGTTGAGACAAGAGGTTGGAGGTCCCTGCCCCATAGACCTTACAATCTAGGTGGAAGTAAGACATTACATACATAGGAAGAGGGGTAGTAAGTGCTAATAACAATGTGTTGAAACATAGGTCAATAAAAACATATAATAAGCATAAATAACTATGGAAAAAATAAAATATATACATATAAATAGTGCTAGTGCTAAATAAGGATTTCAGTTTGGTTTTAAAAGTGCAGAGGGAATGATCCTGGCAAAGATAAAGGGTTATAGAATTCCAGATGTAGAAGGCAGAGATAGAAAGGGGTTTAAGATGAGAAAGGCCAGTATTAGTATATGGCATGCAAATCTGACTGCTTTGGGAGAAGCCCAGTTGACGTCGAGGAACGTATGGGCATACGAGTAAGGAAAATATAGGGAGGAGCAATGGAGGCATATGTGGTAGCTTATTTTACATATATTAAATGAGTTGAGAAACTGATGAACACATTTGATCTAATTCAGAGCTCCATCTCATCCCTTAGAAACTAAGGGCCAGATTCACCATTCTGCGAAGTGAGACGCAAAGCCTTCGGCTCACTTCGCAAATGGTGTTATGCGCATACTGATGACCTGTGCATGGACATCAGCATGCGCATTAAAGGGATTCCCCTCCCGGCGAGGAGACTTGAGAGCAATGTTCCCTCTAAGCTGTGCGCGTGCACATGACCCGTCAAACCAGCGCACACAGATTAAAATGGTGCGCACAAAAAATTTGTATTTAAAAATTAAAAATTTAATTTAAATATATATGTATTGCACAATTATTTACTTAGGCTTATAATTTTGCACATACGAAATTTCTTGCGCACACAGCCTTTACAAAATTAGAGGGAACATTGCTCGAGAGCTCTCGCCGGGAGGGGAATCCCTTTAACGCGCATGCTGATGTCCGCGCTCAGGACATCAGCATGCGCATAGCACCATTTGCGAAGTGAGCCAAAGGCTTCGCGGCTCACTTTGCAGAATGGTGAATCTGGCCCTAAATATCAATGAAATAAGCCAACCACATAATTTCCTTATTGATGTGGACTTGAGTATTGCATTATAGCTATCTCTAACCCATCCATACCTTTCAGGATGCATTTTATAATTGTACCTTGTTAAAGGGATAGTCTTGTGTATTTAGCATGGTATAGGACAGCGGTTCTCAAACTTTTTGAGACCGCGACCCCCGCTTACGTCAACGCGCCATCACACGCTGACGTCCCCGCGCGTGATGATGTTTCGGCCGAATGTCATCACGTACAAGCGTCACGTGGTGACGTTTTCGGCTGACGTCACCCCGCAGGAACCCTTATAAGAAGTGTTCCTGCGGGCGCTTCCGGGTGTCAGTGCAGTTGTCGACCCCGGTGGGATGGCCTCGCAACCCACAGGTTGAGAACCGCTGGCATAGGAGTTCTTTGCTACAAATAAAATGCCACACAGATAAACACATTATATGTAGAACAAACTGCCTCCATATTTTATGTTTTTACATTGATAAAAAGGATGATCTGCTTACACCATGTTTTTAAAACTATTATCTATAAAATGCAAAGAAAAAAATGAAGTTGTAGCACTTGAAAATATATAAACCAAAAATAGTTCCAAAAATAAAGTCCAAAATATGCAGCTTCTCCAAAAAAGTGACAACGGTTCAATTTCCCACAAATGATGGTTCAATTAATTTTTTTTAATTGGCTACCTTGGGGAATCTATTGTATAAAAATTAGAATTCCCTTAAAGAGATGATCTGATTATCATAAGCCTTCTTGAGAAAAATATCTAGTTCTTTTAAAAAATTTTTTAGTTGGATCAAAGGATAGTAATTTGTATGTAGAGGTGTCTTGTAATAGTCTTTTTGCTTCTTTTAAATAGAATAAATAAACCCTTTCTTGTATTATCTATAAAATACCCATGATGCTGAGCTGCAATTACATTAGCATGGTTATGCTCATAGCTGCACAGAAAAGCACTGCAGTCCATAGTATGCATCACTGCACATTAATGATCAGCCCTGACGCATGGGGGAAGGGTGCAGCTAATTTCTGCTAAACATGAAAACTCTAAACTGCAAATAGGGATTTTTTTCTTGTTTTTTTTTTTTTTTTTTTTTTTAACTAGGAATTGAGATTAAAGGAAAAGCCCCTAGGAAAATAATTTTATCTAAAGTAATTTTGTGTGTTTATAATATTGTTACATAGCACAGCATTTCTACCCAATGTTATAAACATGAAAATCAGCCTCTAAAATCAGAACCAATTACTTCCTGGTTAATGGCAGCTAATATAAGGCTGCTAGTCATCAAATTGATGGCATCCCAAAAAGGACAATTTTACTTAGAACTGCAGTGGTAAAAAGCTTAGGATGAGAGAGAAGTGGGTACTCTGCTTCAGGTGCCATATTCCACTGTAACATCATCTGATTGGCTAAAAAGATTACACAAACATGGTTTAAGCCGTATTAGTAGAATTAAACAACAAGAGGAGTACTGTAGTATTATGTGATGTTTTAATGGGACTAACAGTTCACTGTTTAAGACAGACTTTTGAGAGATATTCCCTCTTTACCAAGTCAGCAGTACTAAAAGAAACAGTTTGTAACATAGCTCACAGACTGTAAATCTTTTACAAATTGGGTAAAGTTTAGCACCACTGACTTCAGGAATTGGGAATAGCTCTCGAACGTTTGTCTTAAATAACGAACTGTTAGTCCTAATAAAGTATCACATACTGGTAATACCACAGTACTCCTCTTTCTGGTACAAAAATCGACAGATCCACTCCATCTACACTGAGATGTTGACAGTGAATAAGTAGCATAAGAAAAAATGCTTTATTCTCTCATTTTTCTCCATTTCATTATTTATTCTGCCAATTCTATTTGCAGAATTGTTATTTACATCTACAGTTGGTAAATGTATCTTTATTAAAGTGCACCTGTCATCTCAAAATTCTAATACTAATTTAGGTTGTACTAATGGAATAAACATTTTTGTAAATATATTTATTTTAAAAATGTACCTTTATACAGCGTTTCTCTCTGCCATCTTCCCTGTTAGTCTGCCTTTTCTGGGATAGGTGAGGATGATTGACATTATAGCTCCTCCAATCAGATCTCTGCTAGATCATGATTTAAGGGATATGAGTGGAGGAGCTATAATGTCAATCATTATTTAGCCCCGCCCACCCAGGAAAGAAAAGATGATGTGCATGCTCTTCATGTGACTTGTGCAGGGCTTCATTAGGAGCGCGTCTAGAGAGGAATGTGCTCCTGAGAGGGATTGCTTGATTTGGACATCAGAGTGTCACGGCGGTGTTGGAACATGGTTGCATACGCAAAACAGAAGTGCTGTATAGAACTTCTTTACAGGTAAGAATTTTAACTTTTTTTAAAAAAAAAAAATATGATAAATCGTATTTAATAAAAGGTGAAAATTGGCATAAATAAACAAATGTATTCTTTTTATTTTTGACCAGACTGTTCCTTTAACTGCTACTTAATAAAAATCAAAATGATGTACAGCAGTGCCTGATAATTTAGTGATCTTTGCACAGAGTTAGATTTATTTGAGAGCAGTAACTTTGTCGCACTTTTTTGCCCCAGTGCCTAAAAAGTACAAACTGAGCAAGTGCACGAACATGGTTCCAAGGAAGATGGCTTAACTAGATTACAACAGTCTAGTTCCATGGTTAAATTTAGAGGCATCATTTTTCACTGATGCTGGAATAGCGCACCTATAAGCTGGTTCATTATTTCTAGCCTAAAATTTTCTCAGGCTTTAGTTCCCCTATAAATCAGCAGTCAGAAGAAAAAAAAAAAAAAAAAAGTACCTGTCTATGCAGCAGTTATTAGTTTAAAATAGAATCCGGCAGAATTTGAAGTCCACGAGAGCGAATGGGTTTCAACTCCAGAACACTGATGGAAATCCTTGTAAAGGAAAAAAAGAGTGATTTACAATTAAAAATCTAACAATGAAGATTAGGAAACACTTTAATTGATAAACCAACAATGTGATAAAACTTATGGCAAAAGAAAGAAGTGGTCAAGGTGACAAAGTCGATTTCACAAATAAATAACTACTTAAACTACTACTAAACAATGACTAATCACAGAAAAATCTGCAAGTGTGCGGGTTGCATTTATTCATAAGTGCTTAACTATAGTTGCCGTGATTCACTTGGAAAAACTGGAATATCCTGATCTTTTTTTTTTTTTAAGAAAATCTAATCATTTATTATAAAGTCAATGTATTATTGTATGCATGGACCAGCCTTCAACTTTGTTAGGTTGGGCCCTAGGGCATAAATATTATCTAAAGTCAACATCTAAATATTGGTATTGGGTGGGTATTTAACATAAAGCTGAAACAAAGTAAATCAATGCAGGACTTCGGATGAAAATGAAACATTTAGGCTAGGTTCACACTGGTTTTTATGCGCAATGTACATACGCCGCACATAAAAACAGCAAAAGCCGCACATAGCAAACCTATGGACTTACCTTGTTCCAGCCACAATAGTGTATGACGTGCATACGCTGCGTGGGGAACGCTGGCCATTGCATTATTGCCGGTGTATATACGCCAAGCACAAAATGAGGCCAGATAGGAGAAGCAGCGAAGTCAAGGCAACGTTAACACTGGAGTCGGGTAAACCCTATAGAAATGTGCGTCTAGAAAATATGCAGCATATTTTTAGATGCACGTTTCTAAAATATGCGGCGTATATACACAGTGTGTGAACCAGCCTTCACAAGGCAAAAGCTAGACTAGCATTTAGGAATACTGCTACTAGTAAAAGCACGGTGCTCCTCTCCTTTCCATCCCCAGAAATTGCCATTAAATGTGCCGCATTCCATGTAATTTGCTGGAGAGTGGCAAGTTCACAATTAGTAAATATGGAAGAACACTGTGCTTTACCAGCCTATAAAGTGCAGCATTCTAACTAGGCATTACTGATATATATAGCAGAGACACATTCCTCTCTTTGGTGTTTAGGACTTTTAAATGTACAGTGACAAATACATTTATAGTTGCTACATATTTATTTTGAGCTTCAAAAAATTATAAATTGTGTCCATAAAGCAAAATAACTATATAGCTTTAAAAATCAGGCTTTCAGGCACTCTTCCTCTATAGGATTGATGTAAAGCAACATAGAAAACAATAGGACTGGTTGAGGTAGTTTTAACAACATGGCTGCTATCTGTAAAACAGACCAAAAGCAATGAAATTCATAAACTAATCTTAAAAGATAATATTTTTACAAGTGTTGCAATTAAATAACTACATTGCCAATCCAATTTTTTTTTCTGGTGTTAATGATCATTTAAACCAGCAGGTCTTAACCTGTGGGTCGCGAGGCCGTCCCACTGAGGTCGAGAACCGCGCAGACACCCGGAAGCAACCCGCAGGAATCCTTCTTATAAGGGTTCCTGCGGGTGACGTCGGCAGTAAACGTCATCACATGACGCGCGGCGTGATGACGTTTCGGCCGAACGTCACCACATGACGCACCTACATGATGACGTTCGGCCGAAACGTTGTCACACCGCGTGGCGCGGTGGACATCAGAGGGGGGTCGCGGTCTCAACAAGGTTGAGAACCGCTGATTTAAACAAAACAAAACACCAGTATCTCAATTACATTCTATATGCAAAGCTGTGGCTCTAGAGAGCAAATTCACTCAGTGTGTACAAAAGTGAAAGTTGCATGCATAATGTATGGACAACATCGCAGCAAGCACTTCATGCTGAAATGTGTAAATCTCTCATATCATGTTACAGATGAACCATCGACCACAGCTACCAGACACTGCTACAGTTATACTCCTAGTCTAAAACCTAACTAAGAAAAAAGCTTTTAAGATGGAAGCTACGGTACACAAATTAGAATAGGAGTATGGAGTCCATTTGCCAGAAGCCCTCCCATACAGGGTTTTCATAAATGCATGAAGCTCTGTAGGTCAGATACAATAAATGTAATTAGGGAATGTCCGGATGACTGAATAAAAACATGACATAAAATTTTGCATTGCCAATTGCTAACCAGCAAGGATTCAGCAACAGGTCTGACTAGCTATACATGCAACACTCTTAAACTATCACTCCCACCTTCTCCTTTACATTACAAACAACAGTGTGTTTAGGGGTACACTCTATGGCAAGGGTGGGTAATTATTTTTCTCATGGGGCCATGTGAAAGGTTTGGGTGGTTTAAGAGGGCTGGAGTGGTGCTAGCTTGTCGGCGCCTATGGTGGGTTGGCCACGCCCCCCTCATTTTCACATGTTTGGAAGGGCTGGTCAGAGATAGCTGGAGGGCCAGATGTGGCCCGCGGATCATACAATGCCAAGGTATGCTCTATGGTGAGAACATATTATAATAATAGGACATAATGGGTCTGCATAAGCAGCTCATAATCTTGTAAGTATCTCAATTGTTTATACCATTTTTGAGAAACATATTTATAAACTACAGTATAGTATTACAAATGCTATATCCATTTAACCAGTAAAGGGCAGGAGACAATCAGGTCAATAAAACACAAGATCTTGCTGCAGATATCTGGGTTTCTGGTAACTAACTGCTTTCTAACTAGGCATAGAGTTTGTCCTGCTAGTCTATATCTGACAAGGGGAGTATCACAGATGAGCCACCATTGTAATCTTTTATGGGTTACCACTTCATTCAATACCTAGCTGCACTCCCATTCTAGGGAAAAAACCTGGGTGCTCAACCTAAAATAAGTAAATCTAAAAACCAAACAATTGAAATGGTTGCTCTACTTTTATTAAGGTAAGATTACCCTGCTAAGCATGAATCATGGGACTTGAACAGACACAATCACACACGCCACAACTCTCCGTCTATATGGATTGGCAGATTATCCCTTTGATGGATATCCCATCTAGTGCCATATATGCCTCGCATCCCTGTAGCAGATTTTGTATTAAATGACTATGACAGGGTGTATGAAGGTATAAAGGTGGAGTGCTTTTTGACTGCTGAATTGACAGCAAGTTGATTGCTTGATTTGTTTAGCTTTGTGAGTGTTTTTAACTTGCAATTTGCAGCCATTGTCTCTGTATGGTACTGTCGGATAACACACAATTATGGAATGCCAAAAAGGGACAACAAAGTGAAATCAGTTTCAAAATAAAATTACTGTCCATTCAATACGGGCTGCCAAGTGAAAGGATTACATAACCAATGAATACATATTTATAAACATTCAAATGTTTTATATTTCCTAGTGGCTCGGTTGCTTGGATAGCCTTTTGATCCTGGTAATATCCATTGACTAAAGATCTATTTGGTTGAGGCCACATTAATAACGCATGGGGAAAAGCGGAGTTATTGCATACCCCTACCAATGCAGAAAGGAGCTGCATTGGTAAGTATATTGACACCATCAAATAATTACCCCTGGAGTAAAGAGCCCTTAATTTTTTCTTAGAAGCAGTCTTTATTTAAAAAGAGAATAATTACTGACTGATGGGCTGAAACATTTCATATCCAGAAATATAATCATAACAAAGAAGCCTTAATAAGTAGGAATAAAAACGTCCTTGCATAAGAGAGATACTTGGCAAAAGTGACTTGTTATTCTGCAGTTTTGATACTTTATTCCACATTGATAGAATGTATTCAGAATCACTGTGTACCAATGTGGAATTAATTGCAATTTATCGAAAATAAGTGAAAATAACCAGTAAAGATAAAACATATGCACAAAAGCTTTGCAACAATGGGAGATAAAGAAGCTCATTTTTGTGTTCCCTCACCAACCCCCTACCCCTACACGCACAAACACAAAAAATGCCTCTAATGATGAACTTGGCCTAGTTACATGCAGGGACAGACGGCCAGTAAATATAATTTCTAGCAATAAATATTAGGTCTCTAGTCTGTAAGGTATTTATTGGGAAGCAATGTAACTAGTTCATAATTTAAATAAAAGTAACACTAAAAATAAAAAACCTAGTCACTGCTTCAAAAAAAATTTGTTTATTCCATTCTAAAATGTGACTATGAAGACATATAATTAGATTTAACAAACTGGCTTTAGGTCACTTCCTGTGTATGCTTATGTCAAACACCATAGAAAACAATGGGACTGTGGGGAGGTCTGTTCAACAACATGGATGCTATCAGTAAAGATAAGAGCAGACAGAAAGCAATGCAATTCATGAATTCAACTTCAAAGATATTGTTTACACAAGTGCTGTATCTGAATAACTAATATGCTAATCTAAATGGAAATTTGGTTTTTGCCTTATTTTAAAGGCATATAAGATAGTCCCACCAGTAAGCTAATGCCAGAAAATAATTAGTCTGCTCCGCATTGCTTGTGTACTGGGCATCCTTAACAGCACGGCTCTGCTTGATGTATATAAATGCAGCTGCTGAACATCTGACCTTTTAAAGCAACTCCCTGCACTGTAAGTTTCATGCCATTGCGTCCCCCCATGCACAGATACTTTAATTTTAATACCTTAAATCAGATGTGTGTGTTTTCTTGCACAGAGAAATGTGCTTTAAAATGTATACTGTTCCGTTAAATTAAGTTGTGGAAATATTTTCATAACAAATACGTTTTCTGGAGGGGATCACTCACTTTTTAGAAAAAAATAAAAAATATGAAGGTTTGACAAGAGTTTCTGAATTAGTAAAACATTAGACCCTGTATCAAGTAGCACTACAGTAAAGGATAGCTGACAAAAACAAAAATTAATATTTATAAAAACAACACATAAAACAGCTGTAAAACTGCATTACCTAAGATTCAAGCTTAGACTCCATAAAAATTCCCTGTTCCCTGCAGGTGTGCATACAATGCACTGGACTGATTTTACCATCAGAAATTTTAAATAGTGTATTCAAGCTGTATCCCACATTTGTATTAAAAACAAAACAAATGACTATTTTAAGTGTCCCCCTTGAAGTCAATTTTTTGGGATTTTCGGAGCTCACTTCGCTGAATGGTGAATTCCCCCCCCTTAGTTTGTCCTCCATTGTTTTTATTTATTCAGTTCAAGAGTATACTTATTTTTGTAGCTTTAGATTTAGGCAAATGTGCTCACTTTTTTTTTTTTTTACCAATATCTATTGACCTATTCTTGTTAAAATGACCAGTAAAAGCCAAAAAATTTTTTAAAAATCCCATTTGGATTGCAAAGCAGTTATTCAAATACAGAACCAGCAATAGGTTCTCTCTGCACTTTAATTTGTGATTATTTCTTTCCATAAAACAGACAAAGGCAAGCACAAAACACACTACAGTTAGTCCTCGGGTTACGACGGTCTCGAGTTACGTCGTTTCGGGGTTACAACGCTTTATACAATGCCATGTTCCGACTTACACGGTTTCGTGACGTAAGTCGAACTGCATGCAACCATGCCTTGTTCCGACTTACACGGTTTGCGACGTAAATCGAACCATACTGTATGAATGTATGATCCGACTTACATCGAAATTCGGTTTACGACGCCACGTAAGAACGGATCAACGACGTAAGTCGAGGACTACCTGTATAGAGTTTAGAATTCACAACAAAGTATACTTTTTCTACCCTTATCTACTTCTCAAAGTAGTATACACACAAACTCATTTATTTTCTAATAAAGCTCCTTTAAATGGTACTGGTTATTCATACATATGATTACATATAATGCACAATGAGCTAACTCAGGCATGGTAGCTGTAATGTTGCCTTGAAAGGCGCTCTGCATTATTCTGAGTAAGGTCAAATATGAAGAAACTATTAGACCCTTTCATGCCATTAATCCTAATCATGAGTTTTTTTTATACTGATGTTTATTAAGGCCAGGGCCACTGATTGCAAAAGCTGTGATATTATTGCCTTGTGAAAGGGCAGCGCATTCACATCCTTCTTGCAGCCCCTTAACTAGAATGGGGATCGTGGAGTGCTATACTACATACAGCTTTCAGGAAACTTGAGCAGCATAGTAGACACAGGATGGCCGCACTCCACCATTCTGGTGAAGAGGTCGTAAAAGGTAAAGGCACACTTACCAGAAATAGAGACGCATTTTGACCTGGCCAAAAACTAAAAAAAAAAAAAAAAAAAAAAAAATTCTATAGGTTACGATTTAATTATTTATTAATTTATATAGCGCTGATATATTATGCAGCACTTTACAGAGATTCACCATTCACTTCAGTCCTTGCCCCATTGAGCTTACAATCTAGTTTCCCTATTCAGTCAGATGCACATAGACAGAGTTGTATGTTTTTGGATTGTGAGAGGAAACCCACGCAGGTGTGGGGAGAACATACAAACTCCATGCAGATGAAGTCAAGGGTGGAAAAGAACCCAGCGCTACAAGGCAGCAGTGCTAACCACTGAGCCACCACACTGCCAAGCTGAGTTGAATTGCAAGGAAGTACCGTATTTTTCGGACTATAAGGCGCACTGGATTATAAGGCGCACTTTCTATGAGCACCTTTTAAGCAATC
>WMED01004152.1:0-21103 GCA_019650415.1 Pipa parva
TCTAACCTGAAGGGGGTCAATTGCTGATCCCCTCCCATGGCCCCCAACCCCATCACCACTATGGGCTTGGGGTCCTAATTTAACAATGTGATCCCTACTTTAATTTCTTAGGCTCCAATCCCTACAGGGTCATCATGGTAGGGGGAAGAGGATCAGATCCTAGATGATGTTGGGGAGATGAAGGAAGAAGTTGGGATGTGGGGTCATGTGGAACCCCACTCTTGGGGATCTTATTCCTGCAGAGATAGCAGCAGGTATCACTGCAGTGCTAAGTATTGCATTTAATGATTTAGTTACTGCTGTGATATGGATTATAGCAGTGGTAACTAATTTTGGATTTTTTTCTATTGATTCTGATTCATTTTTGATCAAATTTCTTTTCCCTGCTTTTTAATAAATATGCAATATTATTTGAGCAGAGGGAAAAGAAATTTGATCGAAATGAATCGAATAAGCTGAAATGCACTTTCTGATGTTTTATAAATTTTCCCCTTACTATCTAACAATATTTCACAGATTGTAGTCTTCCATGTCTGCTGTACTTCTGCATTCTCTGTTCTTCTGCCTCATTGTCTCAAAATTTTATCTATAGTGTTCTTCTTTGGGTGAAATTTATTAAACTCAGAAAGACCGCTCTCGGTTTTTCTCCGTTTTTTACTGTTCAAATTTTCGATCTTTAATTTTTCGATCTTGATTTTTTGTTATGCGCCGGCTTCTCTCCTACACGCGCACATCAGTGCATGCTTTAAAGGTATTTCAATCTCGCAAGATGACTTGAGTGGTCGCGAGGAGGCTGGAATACCTTTAAAGCATGCACTGATGTTCGCATGTAGGAGAGAACCATTTTTGCGAGGTGAATCGAAGCATCGCAAGGTGAGTTTGCACCTTGCTGAATTACCCCCTTCATGAGTGGTCTTTCTGAGTTTAATAAATTTCTCCCACCAGAGTTACAGTTCAGCAGTTCCTGGGTGTTTTCCTGTTCCAGTCCTTCTGTATATCCCATCTCAGCGATACGGGTTTGCTTTTTGTACCTTCAAGTGAGGGGGTTAACCTGTGACCTGGAAGTTCACTTGCAAAGTTCATACCTCTTTGCAGGGGATAAGGTGTTAACCAGTGCAAACCCCACTATGGAAAGAGGATCCACATCTAAATATTCCCTTTGGTGTAACAGCAAAGATGTATAGCTTTATATGTATTTTAATAGCATCTAACAGCATCTTGTTCAAAGGCGTACAAAAAAGGTAGCACTTACTAAAGAATTTTAAGAGTATTTTAAGAGACATGTAATAGAATTCTGTTCTATCAGGTTAAGTATGTTAACCTTAGGCAGTGTTTTGCAGAAGCAAGAAATGCAGGCGCTTATAAAGAAATCCCATGGGATTGCTTTAGAGCTCATACATCACATATAGAAGAATCAGAAAATTCTTTATGTAGCATTTAGCATATTAACATATGCTCAGCAGATGCAATAAAGGCATTACCAAGAATAGGTCAACTGAAACATCAACTTTTTGTAACAACAATGCAAAGGGAGTGGTGTTCTGATAGAAAAGAATAACTGGCTTTACGAAATTATAAATGATATAAAATTCCTCTACAGATTATTCCCCAAAGAAAATTTACACAAGTTATTGTGTACAATTTCTATTGGCAATTTAGTACACTATCCTATTATATAAACAATAGAGTTTATGGCTTAATAAACAGAAAATTTTGGTTGATAACAGAAATAGGTGTAGGTAAGGTAAAAAGATTAAGGGACTTAGTCATGAAAGTGAGAATTTGACTATCAAAGTGAATTGGATCATTTGGAGTCACTATGGTCCTAAGTCACAAATTCTTTACTCTTCATTCACAAAGCAGCCAATTCCAATCGCAAACAAGCAAAAATCATCAGATGCCATCTCTTTCATGGCACATTGTAGTCAGTGGGATAGCAGCAGCTCTGCCATCATCTCACTAATTTGACACTTTGATCTGACAAAATAAAACTAGTGAATGCCACACAGTAGACCTTTATAACTCATAACATTGTCTTATTGTGTAGGTAAATAATTACCAGAAAAATAGAAAGAAAAAAAATTACAAAATGAGTGTTTTTTGTTTTTTTTAAGTCAAAGTCCATATATTTAATGAGAGATTGTCACTTCCTTTAATCATCTCCAAAGCGACTAGCTGGTGGTTACAGATTACTATACCCAAGTATTTCATAACCAATTGCATAGTGCCTAAGATTACAACTGATAACAACAAATAATGACTTAATAATAACAATTAATTAGGGGGCTTACAACAGGGTTCCTGGTACTATTCTGGTAACATTTTGCTCAAAGGGTTTACAAAAGGTGGTGACTAAGTGCCAGCTGGGAACTAGGAGGGTTATTCATCAAAGTCTGAACTGTTGAATATGCCCATATTCACCAACTCCGCTTATTCAACAATCTCTGCAATGTGACGAATTTGCGACCAATTCTGACGCTTACTCCAGTCGCGGACTTAAGGAGCCCTTAGCATCAATTTGCATGTGCGTGCACAGGTAATTTGGCTATTCAGCATGCGAAGGAGTGGACTCTGCAGGGCATACTGCTCCAAATTCACCTGTTTGCCTTCGCCACAATAGAGTGGTGAATTAAGGGGTTTGATGGCAGGGCTCCAAAGTTGTATAAGGAAACTATTCATTCAAAACTAACAATGACGACTGCGACTAAATTAGTCTACTACTAAACATGAACTAGGCACATATAAAAATAAGTATTTTTCACTTATACAGTTAGTGGGATGTGATGAAACTGACGTCACTGCCCTTCACTGGAGGAATTTTCCTCACTCCACATGACTTCTCATCCTACTATAGTGCGAGTGACTATACTGAACTACGTATGTGACTGTCTGCTGCTTCATGAATAAGGAGAAGTGAATTTGCGACTTCCTAGTCGTATTGACGTGAACAGACGCGGAGTCACTATGCAAGGCGAATTCGGACTTTGATGAATAACTCCCCTAGGAGTTTCCTGTCATTGAAATGAATGTAAAAAACAATCCAATTTATGGATGTATTCTATGGTGACAATTCTGCCAACCAAAATGCAACAAGATGGTGACATCTTCCTTTCTTATGAAAATTCATGTCTATTGCTAGTATGTTGTTAGTAATAGAGAAAGAAATAGTTATGGTAGCATTGTCTCCTTCAAACAGATCCATGTGAATTTGACATCACTTTTCAACACCTGTTTATGACACATTTGCTAAAATACTCATCTGACTATGCTCAAAAAGTACTATGTAATAATTTATTACAAATATACTGTTTAGTGAATAGGCAGAATTAAACTTGCTATATTAAGAGAATTTATTGATGAATATCCTTCATTTGGTGAAATTTGTTAGACCTGAAAAGACCAATTTTGGCCTTTTCGGGTTTCTCCCCCATAGATCTTGCCTGTTTGATTGGTAAAAATTGATCGATATTTTTTGATTGATTTTTACTGAGTGAAGCTTTTTTGATCGAGTTTTTCGATCGGATTTTTTTATGGAAAGGTAGCCATACTTTAAATTAGTAGTATGGCTACCTTTTTATTGAAAATTCGAGATCGAAAAATTTGATCAAAAGTTTCTGTCGGTAAGTATCGATCATAAAACATCTTGTGATATTTACCACAAGAAACTTCCGAGATCTCGTGGGAATAAACTCAGAAAAGCGAAATTGGGCTTTTCTGACTTTATTCAATTTCATTTTTTGTTAATAATATCCCTTTTAAAAACAGTTTTTCTTTTTAAATGCATTTACAAAATATTCTAATTTCAGAAAGAGAGAACAGCCAGGTCTCCATTAATATAATTTTCTTTTTAAAATAAAGAGAACCGGAAAGTAACTTTGGTGAAAAATCAGATTTTTGTCTATTAACTGAAAGCTCTGAAGATTTTGGCCAATATCTTATCAGAGGAACAAACCATTTCTAATTAAGAATTAGGATTTTGCTCCTTCACATTAAACTATCCTTTTGAATGAGAGAATACTATATGTTTTGCCATTCATTGAAATTTCTAATCTGAATCACCCACCGTTTAATTAGAATGTCATTTTATATAAAGCATGTTTAATCAGAATGTCATATGAATAAGTGTTCATACAGGTTTCTGAAATACTGATTTACAATATTTCATTAAATCGGAAACTGTGCATTCTTAATGTGCATGTAATATAATGTCAGTCACTTGCTTGTAATATTATTCAGTTGTCTTAAATCCAATCTATTATAGCTGTGATAATATATAAAAAAAAAAAATTGGAAAAGCTGAAATTTATCAGACAAAAGTAACTTTTAGATAGTGTCGTAAGTTTATGGGTATCTATGCATCTTTAAGTAGGTGTAGGAATCCATTTTTAGGCTACAGGTAGCTGACACAAGAATCCCACTTGTGATCTGAGTAATTTTATTTACTCTACAGAAAATTTATTTTCTGGATAGATGATATTTACATTTTCTTTATGTACGTATGTCTTACAAAATGATTGCAGATTTTAAAAGGACATTAAAGCCTTTTAAAAAAGTGCTTTGTGTTTATTGGCCACCTAGTTTTAATTAGAAGTGTAAAAATGAAGATCATGTTAAAATTTGGGATCCCCTAACAAAGACACTGATATTTCCTTTGTACTTTTAGTAAACATTAGTATTAGTGTTGTTTATGGTTACCTTAAGGCACGGCTGTCCTGGATATTGTGAGAAGTTCCGTACAATCACCCTTTCTGTAATATATACTGTATATATACTGTATATAATTATACTGTATATAAACTATTTTAGAGTAGCAAAGTGTTTTAAAACAATTTAATGGTATTTAAAAAGCTATTTGTTATGTTAGCTCATTTCTGCAAGGAACAACTTTTAGGGGTAAAGTTTTTCAATGACACATTTTCATTTACATTTACTACAAATCATCCACTGTTAATCCCTCTTTGACTATTTTCAATGTATTCTGGTCATTGATAGATGTTTGATAAAAGTAGCTTAACTGAACATTTATAAGGGGATAATTCAGCAATGTGCGAAGTCAGATCCGAATCCTCCGCATCACTTCGCACTATGGTGAATTACCCCCTTAGTTCGCATAAGGAAACTACTAGGACAGAAAGGTAGATGAAAGATGACTTGCCCTGGAATAAACAGGATAAAAACATTTCCAATTAACAATTTTAAGCTCTTAACCTTTGCAGCAAAAGCTACTTAATGATATTTAAGAGGAATCTACCATTATTTAGACTTTTTTTTTGTTTCACAAAAGACTGGATGCCTTTGGCATTCACAATCACTATATTTAAATAACCTCTTGAAAACATTTAGGGGGAAATTCACGATAGTCCGAAGTGAGGTGCAGAGTGTTCGCCTCACTTCGGACTGACTGATCTGCGCTCGCTGATGTCCTGCACGCGGACATCAGCGAGCGCATTAAAGGGATTCCAGTCTCGGCAAGGCAACTCTTTTGAATTCCCCCCTTAAATCACATAGAGAGGTGTGCTGAATGAACAGTAAAATGCAAGAAGACACTAGCAAAGATATGCACATCTACAGTATATACTATATATCTATATCTATATACAGTATATGCACATCTCCATTTAGCCACTATAAGTAGCAAACCTGTTTAATTATATCCTGGCCTGGTAGTAAACTAGGAATTCAGAGAGGATAATAAACTTTCCTACACTGGAATGGAGATAAACTAAACAATAAAGTATCATTTAAGGTTCATTGGGAAATATATGCAGATTAATTACTGCAGTCTGACATTTTCAGGGAGCGCTACCTTTCAATGAACCTGACTCACAGAGATTTCCAAACAACCTCTCTATGTTACGTTTAAACTCATTTTGAATACTTGTTTATTACCTTTTTAGCAATGTCCTGGTTGTAAGGTCAATCTAGTAAGTAACAAGTATCCATGAACACACATATACCTGGTGCTCATATAAGGAGACTAATTAGGGGTTATTCACCAAGGTTCGAATTCGACTGTCATATTCGCAAACAACGGATTCCCATAGCAACTCTGCTACAATTTCCCCATAGTAAAGTCGCAACAATTTTTTTAATGTTAAGATTGCAACAATTTTTCCCATAATAAAGTCACGACTTCGACAATAATCTAATTATAAAGACGAGACTGCGACAGTAGCAGCCTATTGTGACTGTCTTTATCTGGCGAATTCACACCTGTACGCAACAATTCAGACTTTAGTGAATAACCCCCTAACTGAAAAAAATACGTTCATGCCTATTCTCATTGGGGAATATATGCAAATCAGCCTTTGTAAATGGCTATCTTTGAATGGGTAATTAATACATATTCTTGACTACTGAGTTTATTCCACAAAACAGGTATCAAGAAGGCTTAGACCCAGTGTTTCACAATGGTTAATGCCTGATGTGGGGTATGCGGCAGGTCCTCTCAGACTCACTCTTTCACAAGTACCACCAGAAAAGTTAAAAGGATTGTGCTTCCCCTTTAAGCAGTAAGAAAAAGCACAAATGGTGCAGTATGTTCCTATAAATTAAATGCTGAAAACAATATATACAAGATACACTCACATACAGAGCCTTCTTTATCTGCTTTCTAGAAATTCTCTTTGTTTGACCAGGATTGTCTGCAGATTGTGAATTTCGAGTAAAGAAAGGATTCAGAATATTGTAGATAGTTTTTGGCAATTTCCTTTGAAAAAGATTAGATACACTCACGTGTAGATGTAAATTTGCACTTGCAGATCGTTTCCATGCTGAACATTTACCTCTACATGCGAGTGTATCTAATCTTTTTCAAATTAAACTGGCAAAAACTATCTACAATATTTTGAATCCTTTATTTACTAGCCATTCACAAGCCGCAGACAATCTTGATGAAATCAAATTCGACAAGACATACTGGGTCACATGCACCAGTCTTAGGGGTTTATTCACTAAAGTCCGAATTGTTGCGTATAGGTGCGAATTCACCAGATAAAGACAGTCGCAATAGGCTGCTACTGTCACAGTCACGTCTTTATAATGAGAATATTGTCTCAGTCGCGACTTTATTATGGGAAAATTGCAGCGGACTTGCTATGGGAATCCGCTGTTTGTGAATTATTTATTTTAATTTATTATTAATTATTTATTATTTATTTTAGGGGTAGAGATGTAGTCTGTTAATGGGACTAAATGGTACTTTGCTATTTTGGTGATAAGAGTAATTTTGAAGCACTCCAAGATAATGAGTTATTTGACCACAAAATATTTCTCACATTTTAGCTGGGTCACTCTGATGCTTTCTGGCAAACTCCATTCATGCTTTGATGTATTTTTTATTTAGATAACTTCTTTCAATGTAGTTATTTGCAGATCTCCTAATATGGTTACCTGGTGCATATACACTAAGGCTGAAATGGTCTTTATTTTCATATCTTTTATTCCCCTTTAAAGTGCACCTGTCACCTCAATACTAATACTAATGTAGGTTGTACTAATGAAATAAACATTTTGTAAATATATATGTATTTAAAAAATTGTACCTTTAAACAGCGTTTTTCTCCTCTCATCTTCCCTATCAGCCTGCTTTTTCTTTCCTGGGTTGGGTGATGATGATTGACATGACAAACCACAATCTAGCAGGGATATATATGACAGCATAAATGCTACAGCCAGCGTTCCGGACACGGTGTATCTACGTCATACACTAGTGTGTCCGGAACAAGGTAAGTACCATAGGGTTACATAGAGCGGTATTTCTTTTTTTCACACTAGCATATTATGCACTGTGCATAATACACTAGTGTGAACCTAGCCTTATAATTCAGATTCAAACCAAGTTAAATGCAGTTCTGGGTGAGATAAACAGAACCTGGGAATGATCTTCTCCTTGTGAGGATATTTTCTTTGGGATGCTTCTCTTAGCACTCCCCAAAAGCAGAAACCACCCTAGGTTGATTTTAGGCTCAGTCTGCTACCTCATCAAAACTTACCACAACTTAATACGTGCTAAAAACCCTGACCAAAAGAGACAGGTTGAGGGTAGCAAAGGATATGAACTTGAGAAAATTGAATACAGGCCTTTAATTAACTACAGGATTTAGCTTAAAACCTGCTATTACTGACCATATAGAAAATTAAATCTGGCCCAACTTTGAGTTTGTATGCGTACATAGTGCCTATATTGTTTATTAATAAATGTTTTAACACCTACAGTATATAAGACCTATAATAAACAACTAGCACACGCACCCTAAAACAAAACTGAATGGCAATAAGATGTATTTTCCACTTATATACTATAAGATAAGTCTACTGCACCTGTTTTCATTCATCCTTGTCCAAAGAGTCATTGGGATTACTTGCTGTACTACTTTTAAGCCGCATCAGAGCATGGAGTTTGAGAAAATGGGGTACAAATATTTGGTAGTGCATTTATATATATTGGATAGACAGTACTGCAATGCTTCTGCTGCAATTTCTTCTGGATCTTCTGGGAAACGATGATGTAGATACCCAACTAAACTCTGACACTAGACCCTGTCTGCCAATGACCATTACACCGCCACCCCTTTACTAACATAATCCTAAATCTGCCCTGCACTGCATTAACTAATAGAGTCTGCAAACAGACCCAGGGGGTTATTCACTAAAGTGTGAATTTGACTGTCGAATTCTCAAACAGCGGATTCTCATAGCAAATCCATAACATTTTCCCCATTTGTAAAGTCGCAACAATTTTTTTAAACTTAAGATTGTGACAATTTCCCCATAATAAAGTCGCGACTGCGACAATATTCTCGTTATGAAGATGCGACAGTAGGGGCCTATTCCAACTGTCTTTATCTGGCAAATTCACACCTCTATGCAACAATTCAGACTTTAATGAATAACACCCCCCCCATCAATCTTACTTGTAGTTGCTGGGCTACCTTCCACTCCCATCCCACAGCTAAATGACGTGGGCAAGCTCCACAGAACACAGATTATATTTAAATTGCTTGTATACTGAGAACAATATCATTAATAAATAATCCTTTTTTGAGTCCAATGGGGCATATTTTTTTCAGGGGCTGAAATGCTGTTTACCAGTTTATCTACTTTGTTAACTTTTAAGTTCCAATGATTTCGCTTGATGAATATTGATCATTGAGGAACCTAAGCATTGACAACAATGTGGTAATTTCAACAAAAATATCCTAAATGAATGAGTTTGTATGTGTTTTCTTTTATTCCATAGGGATATTTTACCACTTAAGATTTAAAGAACCCACTAGCCAGATGCACCATTCGAAACAAACCTAATAACATTTCAGTTCACTTAATTTTGATTCCCTATTGATGGGGCTTAATTGTGTTTGCTGTTCAAATGACTTTATCAAAGTGCTGTTTATCAAAGGAACTTATTGTATAATTCATTCTGCTAAATAACTTTTCTCATGGGAGGCCATGAACAACTTATCTGCATCTTTTTCTGTCAGTATTTGTTTGACGTATTAAACATTTCATTCCACTTCTGCTTCTTAGTATATAATAATCTTTTTCATTGCATATGAAGGGATTCAAAATCAGTTGCTCTGTACAGATAATCCAATATGTATGTTAATTCAGAAACAGTCTTGAGAGTAAAGAGTGATGGAATATCTCAATATTAAATGGTTTACTTTATTAGTTTATTCTACACAACTTTGGTCAGCCAATTAGTGTGCTCAATATGTTTTTTTATTACAAACAAGATAGTTATTTTTGTGGTCTTCCATGTGTTGCTGTTATTTATGCAGCTATCAGTCTAATGCTGATGTTATTAAATTTGTTTCTCAGGAAAAATTCTGGCAGATTCATTTCCCAATTCACAGGAGCCAGCAAGTAAGAGTCCCAGCAAATGCCAACACTCACAATGCTACTAGACTATATTGTTATTAGGAAAACATCCCCATTTTTTGAAGAGCACACAAAAGGTCAGCAAAGACAGGAAATCTTCCCTTGGTCAGAGACAAGTCATTTGGAAAGTAACCATAAAGAACAGTGTTAAGTATAAATGAAGCAATGTCCTTTATTGGTAGCCTTAGTAAGAGGGCTAACTGCTAGGTCTATTATGTAACTGTACTTTGTAATAGGGTTATCCTATAAGGGACTAATGAAAAGTTACTATGTAAAAGTAATATTTTGTATCCCTAAAACTGAGGCCTGCTTATGATGTCTGGCCAAAAAAAAGTTGCATAAAACAGCCCACTAAAAAAAGGCTGGTGGAAGCTGGTCACTTACCTCTGATACCACAGGCATTTTATAGCAAGACAACTGGGGCAAGAAGTGCCCCTGGTTACCATTAAGATCTAAGCCTTCTTGTGACACAGCCACAGGATATGGTGCTATCAAGAATTTATTGTTTTCCTCAGTGCAGTCTTAGTGAGTGTCGTGGAAATCCGACTACCTCTTTCCTGCACCGGGCTCCGAATTAGTGTGGATTAGTTACAGGCCTGGAGAAATACCTTAAAGCAACAACACACGTCAGTCTGTTATCATTGTAAAAGCATTTCCTAGAAATTGCAAGACTAACTGTTTTGCTATTTATCTCTATGCAGACAAAAAACACTTACTTAAATGTCAAGGTTATATAGTTTGAGTAATACTTGCTGAACTAAGGGTAGGCTTTAAAGGTATAGTTCATTCTGAGTCTAAAAGTCCATGTTAAAAGAATATATGGTCCATATAGATATTGGGCAAAATATAAGGATGAATAAGGTCCATAAATATGTCCTTTGAGTAACATAGATAAGGTCCATAAATATGTCCATCAAATGAGTATGAAAAATGCATATCTTATCAATAGTACAGTGATGTTCATGGATGTGGCAGAAATAAAAAAAAGGGTAATTTTAAAATAGTAGATTTTGAGAAGTTAATATACAAACGTATTATATAATATATACATATATAAGTTCAGTACCGAGTATCCTAGAAGCAGTGTATAAAATAAAATATACATACTTGTATATGAATGGTTCTAGCACTATTACTATACTGGAAACACTATGGGAGAATTCACCATTGAGCGAAGTGAGCTCCGAATCCTTCGCCTCACTTCGCACGTGGTGTTTTGCGCTCGCTGATGTCCTGCACACGGACATCAGTGAGCGCTTTAAAGGGATTCCAGTCTCGGCAAGACCAAAAGAGTTGCCTCACAAAGACTGGAATCCCTTTAAAGTGCTCGCTGATGTCCGCGTGCAGGACATCAGCGAGCGCATAACACCATGTGCGAAGTGAGGCGAAGGATTCAGAGCTCACTTCGCTCAATGGTGAAGTTCCCCCTATGTGTTGGCTTGTGCTGGTATTACTGAATGTGCCCAACCTGTCATACTCCCCAGTCAGTCACTACAATAATAGTAAGCTAATATTCAGGTATTACATTACAGAAACCAATGAGGAATGTCATTAATAATGTCTGAGAAATGTAGGGGACCTTTCATTAAAAAAGGCATAATATAATAAATAACATTTCCCCCAAAAGACCAAAAATGATGACTTTTGTTATTATTTTGCCTAGTTTCATAGTAAAGTTTTAAGTGCAACAAAGCCAATGCATTATAAATAGGTGCAAGGAAACTGTAACACTGATAAAATCCTCAGAATTTATTCACTGTGTATGAACATGTTTTAAAGGCCATTACTTTGAACAAGCCAGGTAAATAGCAGATAACTATAATTCATAGTAAGAATTTTTCCTCTGTTGATAGATGATAAACCAGGGAAGACATTTCCTATTTGCTAAATCAATATCTAGTACGAGCAAGGACATTTTGCCTCATAAGCCTGTCAACATGTTATATAAAACAATGAAAATACGTTAAGAAACTTCTTTTAACCACTGGTTATGGAATAATACATTAGGGGGCTTATTTATCATGTTGATAGAGTGTACAGTTTTGCTGAAAAAAATAAGAATTTTGATGCAAAATAGGGACATACACTTTTGATTTCATTTCATTTTTTTTCTCCAAAAATGGTAAAAACAAAATGTTTTAACTTGTTCTTTGCATGATAAATATTCTTCTTAATGTTCAAATCCACTTTGGGGCACTATCATTGGTCTTAAAAGAAAATTATACCGCCCACAATGTTGAGGCATTTCCTTTTATGACTTTGGAACAACTGAAGGATAAAAGGAAACCAAATGTGAAAAAAGTACCCCTCATCATCAGTGTGAGCCCACTGAAATACACAGACCATAACAGGTGCACATTAAACGTCCTTTTACTAGAGATAAGCCATTTCTAACATATACAGTAACCTGGTATCATCCCCTGATGACAAACTAGTTAAAACACACAGGCAAAACATCAATACATTATTACAATAAGGACCATTATATTAACATTTGGAGTTATGCCAACATACAGTTTAGAATGGTACTAAAGAATGATAATACTAACTGTAATGTGTGCAAAAGTTGTCCCTGCAGAGTGAGAAATATAGTATACAGTCATTTTAGTTCAATGGGAGTGTTTACACTGTACACTGCATAGAGCACAAAAACTCTATACTGGTAACCTGTAGTCCAATGTGTGAGTATAGATAGTGGTATTCTCATCCATAATCATTCACTGCAGTTCTGACCTTAGCTTCTCTGAGAATACTGCAGAACAAGTCATCATGGCTTCCACCAGAAGCATTTGCACTCTAAACTTCACTAACACCTCTTCTGGATCATAGGTCCACCATCCCCAAACATCATTTTCCCCTGAATCATACCATAGCAGTGTATTAGCATGGAATGTTTCTCCTACACAGAATAGCTTATTTCATATTTAGTTGTTGCAAAATATCACAATTACAAAAAAAATAAAATAAACAAGCATTGCAGACTGTTTTCTCATATCCCGTGTCAGGGAGGCACCAAAGTTCATTAGGTAAAAGTGAGGAAGCATCTAGATTAAGAAGTTGCAGATTTTCCCAAAGGAAAAGTTATTTGTTATGATCAAGGGAAATATTTCCTATTTTTTTGTACATCAAAATGAGAAATTACATTTTAGTTTACACAAATTCATTCTTTATTTTTGGGATATTATTCACCGAACAAGATAAATAGATTAAAAGAGTTTTGTCTTTATTACTTCATTGACCCAGTTTTTAAAATGATTAAAAAAAATTAATTGTGGTTGTTACATCAGAAAAAGTGATGAATAAACAAAACGATCAATTTCACTACAACAAACATGCCATTCTCATCAGAAATACAAAATACTGTGGAAAAAGAGCAAACAAAGAACAGAAAGCACTAATAGTGCTTTACCATAATAGAAAATTAAGAAATTGACACAACCCAAACTTGCCAATCAAAGATATACCGAAAGATCGAAAAGAGAGGAATAATCATAGAGTAGTAACATATTTTAATAACATCAAACTATAAAAACAATATATATACTCACAAACAAAATGTGTATACAGTATATCGCATGTACAAAGAAAGCTGATGACTCTCACCTGCAGGAAGGAACAAACCTCCAGACTTCAGTGAAGCAATATAACAATCAGGATCACAACCACTTGTTAGGCAGCAAGTTCGGCAGGTGTATCCGACAAGTACAAGCCCAAAATGTACAAGCTGAAATTATGTCCAAATGGCCCCTCAACGCGTTTCACCGCTTTAATGCCCCTACTTCAGGAGAAATACTGGCACTCACTCATTTGGGGAATGGGAGATCTAATGGAATTAGAATCTGCATCAGTTGATTCCATACAAAGTGCGATTATCCAATGGTTCTGGTGAGCAGGTAAGATTGCTTTGCACGTGGTGATTTATCATTTGATTTCATTCACTGTATATCTTTGATTGACACATTTGGGTTGTGTCAACTTCTTAATTTTCTATTATGGTAAAGCACTATTAGTGCTTTCTGTTCTTTGCGCTTTTTCCACAGTATTTTGTATTTCTGGATTTGTCACATTCAAGTTGGGTTTGTGAAGCCCACCTTCACAAGGAAGAAGTTGCATACGATATTTTTCACTGGCAAGATTTAGTATTGACATTGCACTTTTTTGTTTCAACTGCACTAATTTCTTAATGTAGCGCCGCTTCGCTTTCATTTATCTTCTGTGGGGCATCGTACATAGTAAGGAAAACACATGACATAATATTACAAATATGTTTTCTGACAATTCACACTGAAAGGCATAGAACACGTGGCGACCAGGTGATAACCTAAACTAGGAATCGTCTGACACTGAAATGAATATAAAAACTATTTTTGTGACTTATGCAACTGTTAGTGACAATAGTGGTGAACTGGCGATCAAAATGCAGCAAAATAGCGACACTGCCCTTTCTTAGGATAACTCATGTAGAAAACAATAGTTATTCTGCTGTTGTCTCCTTTGAACAGATACATGTGAAGAAAAAAAAATGACTTCACTACAATGCACATATAGATAAAGAACTATTCACCCGACAATGCTCAGTAAGTATAATGCAGTAATTCACAGCAGTATGTTCTATCTCACTGACAATTTCCAAAATAGTCATTACACTCAACTGGCTGTGCTGCACAATGGGGATGGGAGTGATGTGAATTGTTACAATTTTTATTTTGCTATGGGAAGTCCCCGCCCCTAAATGTCATGCAAATTGTTTGACATGTGTTCATGTTGGCTTGAAATTCTGTTATCCTTTTGTTCTCAGTTTGATAATTAAATGGCTGATGTGTTTTGTTTTTTTTCTTTTATCATGTAAAATCATCTTTATCTTTTCTTTTGACATTCAGAATCCACTAGTCATTTATTACTCCTCACTGGCTGGCACAAAAGAAGGAAAGAGTCATGTTCGCCAGCTGTTTTGCAGCTGCTCTGGTTAACTTTTACAGCATTTTGAGCCCAGCAGCTAAGTGGACTGAAGAGAGAATGTGTTTTACAGCATTTCATATCACAATGAACTTTCCCGAATGTGATAAATAACATTTTACAAGACAGATTGTTTCGTACAACAAAAATATAGACCTACAGATTTATGGCAGCAAAGGGTATTCTCTAACTTTACTGTTATCAACAAGGGACATGTCACAATGTTGCAATTTATTTCCTTATTTACAATTAAAACCCAATGCCTGTGTAGTTTCAATGACATTTTGGGAAACAGAAGGAAAATGCTGAACATCTCCAATGAAATTTGATTCCCCTACTTTTTTCAGGTGTTTTGTTGATTGACCTGTTCAATGGATACGTCCTATGGTGTTATAAATAAACCGCGATTCAATGAGATGAGAAACACCATTTCCAAAATCTTAGCCCTGAGATATTTATGCAGTTCAGCTTCTTATCTTCTTGATATTCAAATTCAGCCAACTGTTATCAGCACAATGCTGATATAATTGCAGAGCAAGCAGATCTCCAAAACCTAGATCAAAACGCAATTACATTCTTTTGTTAAGCCCCTGTTCCATCTTCTGATGTGTCATAAGGTATCATATTGATCTTGCCTCTGGGGTCTTGTTCAGTTCTTTTATTATATAATTCAGTATTATGCATGATGGAAAACATTCTGCACTGTAGTTATTTTTTTTTCTTTTAATATGCTGTATTTTAGCAGTAATGTTCTCATCTCCACTTCCAATAGAAAATAGAATTTTGCAGTCACTTAAAAGAATAATATAACCAGGGAAATCATTTCTGCTTGTGACTTAAAACAATCTGCAGTAAACTTTTTAAGAAAGTCGATTAGAACTGGGGGGGGGGGAAAATTAAACTTAAATTGTTTTTTGACCTTTTTTGGGATGATTACCTTCCACACATTTACCAACACAGCAAGTACGTTCAGTTTATTATTAAATGCACAATATCTTTATAACAAATATATATATATATACAGTATACCATTAGATCAATGACACAAGAGGCTTTTGATGTCTGTGGTCACCTCTGATGTCAAAATGCAGAAAAAAACACTAGGACTATTGATTTCAACGGCACCTGCATAGAAACTGACTAAATTAAAGTGCACCTGTCACCTCAAAAACTCTAATACTCATTTAGGTTCTACTAATGAAGTAAACATTTTTGTAAATATTATGTGTATTTTGAAACATATAAATGTAAACAGCATTTTTCTCTGTCATCTTCCCTGTCAGCCTGACTTTTTTCTTTCTGAGTCGCTTGGGAGGGGCTAAAGGATGATTGACATTACAGCTCCTCCAATCAGATCCCTGCTAGATCGTGATTTCAGTAAATCAGTAAAACAATAAAATTAAAAGAGTTTAGTTTGTCATGTGCAAAAGCAACTAAACAATAAAAAAAGCACTGCCGTCTAATTTTCCACCCCTTTTCCCATGCCATTTTGCATGGATTAAGATGTTAATCAACTAAGGGGTCTGTAGGACTCACCTTTTCTCCTACACCTTGCTTGTGTGTAGGGTAGTAAATTGCACAGAGTAGACCTTTGGACTTAATAATCTAACCCTGGCTGCAGCTTATGTAGACAGTGGAATACTTGTTCTTAGATTATATTGAGGAGATAACAAAGAAAATATGGCATCAAAGGCAACAGTTCATTATGGACTATTTTGTGAGCAAACTATGTAGTAAAAAACTGAATTTTTGCCTATTTTGTGCACTTTGCTTGATTGCTGCTTGTCCTAACCTGTAACTTGTATTTGGGACTACCTATGATTTACCCTCTGGTTTCTGCACCGGAATTACTAGCCGGGTGAATACAATAACATTTTAGTTTGATACAATCAAAAAGAAAAAACGTAAAGCAGCGCTAGTGAAATTATCCCAAACAGATATGTATATGTGTGTATATATATACTCAAAAAATCAAATGATCAAAACATACACACAGTGGTGAAAATATCAAACGTGATAACACATGAAAATCACAGTAATATAGAACCAATTAGGGTAAAAAACAAAATATTAGTATTGAAGAATCAAAAATGAAAAAATAAAATATGAGAAAATAAAAAATAAAAGTAAATAATAGTCCAAGATGCTGCTTTCTTCTCAAGAGTGTGTCCTCCTGTTCAAGTGAAAATTTTACAGAACCATCCAACGTAATATTCTGTGGATAAAGCGCAAAAATTGCACACAATGGTGCCTGAATCTGTGTTAACACAATGTGTACAGTAACACCCAAACATACCAAGGTAGTGTGTGAATAATAAAACAATCACCAAAACAGGTGAGACAGAGTATAAATGCAAACTGCTCACCAGATATATAACATTTTAAAAACCTTCAACTGACACTCAAATGGGTGTGTCCTCCTCTTAGTGTCACAATGAACCAAAGCAAATGCTGAAAACTCTTCCAACAGGTGATCAATGCGATCCCAGCCGTGTCCCACACAAAGGAAGGGACGAAATCAAAACCTCCAATGGTGTATTTCAAAACAGATGTTAAAGGTTTTGTACACCTTTAAATGACATCCAAATGGGTAAATCCTCTCCAGTGTCACAATTGTATGAATAGGGCAATGCAGGGAACACTTCCTATGAATATTCAAAATAATCCCAGCCATGTTCCACACAGGGAAAAGGACTAAAACAATGCTCCAACGGTATGTTCAAAAAACTTTTAATGGTAAAATTTTTTTAAAAACTTTTACTCACATACAACTCGTGGTGAGTTGTTACATAAAGTCTGGATGGAGAGAATCAATTGACACTGATGGGGCTCCAGGTAAAATTCCTTCAGAATATGTGTCCAAGTGTAATGTGCCCTCCTCCAGGCTACTCTCTCAACGCGTTTCGCCAGGAATTGGCTTCATCAGGAGAATTTTTGTAGCTTGTATAAAACTGGAAATGACCTAAAACGTCATATCCGGTTCAGTGGAACGCATATGCATTTAAAATGTGTATCATGCTTCCCCTGCCCTGGTGAGGTCTATCGCATCATGTCTGGATTCAATGGAACGCATGTGCGTTCCAAGCAGCTATAACAAAATAACTTCATACGCAATATGCGAATAGTGTTTAAAAAATGACACGATCCCTCCAAATTTAAATGGCATGATCAGGGATATCAAAATTATTATAATGGGCCCTTTATAGCAATTTTAGAGCCGGCAATAGGATGTTACCTGTCCCCTCAGCATAAATACCATCCGGGGGAGGAGCAAATGTCTGAATTAAATCCAAAAAGGATTAATGAAATACATTAAACCCAAAAAACTGAATGTATGATGACTCCGAATAAAAAATTTCAATGGGTATCTAATGGGATGTACTAGGCATATTCTGTAAGAACTTTAAAACCCAAAAACTAAATATAGCAACATTGTTAAACATATGAAGGAAATATAAACAAACATAAACAAAACAAATGATACTAAAAATTCAAATGAAAACATATCTACATGTACATGGGATATATAATATCATAAAATCTAAAAAAAAAATTGAAATGTTGTGTTAAAAAATTTTTTAAAAAAATCAATGTTTAAAAAACAGAAATAGAAACAAAGGGCTGTACACCCAAAAAAACTTTTTTATACCAAAATATTTGCACAAAGTGTTTTTTGGGGTAATGCTGACATAAGCACACATATGTATAAAACTTAACAACAAAGAAAGGTTTATGACAAAACCGAGTGACAACACAGTAATATATTGGAAATATTAACCATTTTCTCATCAGAAGGCTGCCAGGTCTAGATGTATATTCAGACCTGTCGGTGGTAAAGTGTTGAACCGATATATCCAGAACATCTCACGCTGGCGGAGTTTGTTGAATCTAGCCCCTTCCTGCAATTTACTGTTAATCTGTTCCAATATAAAGACTTTAGTTTTCCCAGGATCACTATTATGGGCATCTTTATAATGGCTAGGAAAAGAGTGTGTGGTGACTCCTAATCTTATATTTCTAAAGTGCTCATACACTCTTCTGTTTAGACTTTGTTTAGTAAACGAAAACTGGGAAAACTAAAGTCTTTATATTGGAACAGATTAGCAGTAAATTGCAGGAAGCTGTCATTTAAAAGAACATTAACACCAAAAATTAAAAATGCCCCAAGTGCATTTAGGATTACTATATATTCAAACTGTGTTTTCCAATATTTCTAAACTGAGTATAGAAAGCATGATATTTAGCTATTTAGATTTAAAAATTGGGCTTGAAAAATTGCAAAGCACCATAGAAAACAATAGGACTGGTGAGGTCTGTTTAACAATATATCACCTATCAGTAAAGATAAGAACAAAAGAAAGCAAAACAATTCAGAAGGGGCATCCTCTACGTTTAATGGAAAGAAAGTTTCTGCATCTACATAGAAGGGGATTTTTTACTGTAAGAACAGTGAGGTTATGAAACTCTCTGCCTGAAGAAGTTGTTATGGTTAAATCCCTTAAAGAGTTCAAAACTGGTTTGGATGCTTTCCTTCAGTGTAAGAACATTACACGTTATGGGTACTAGATAACTGGAGGTGGGATCCAGGGAATTATTCTGATCCTTCAGTGTAAGAACATTACAAGTTATGGGCACTGGATAACTGGAGGTGGGATCTTGATCCAGGGAATTATACTGATCCTTCAGTGTAGGAACATTACAAGTTATGGGTACTGGATAACTGGAGGTGGGATCATGATCCAGGGAATTATTTTCATCCTTCAGTGTAAGGACATTACAAGTTACGGGTACTGGATAACTGAAGGTGGGACCTTGATCCAGGGAATTATTCTGATCCTTCAGTGTAGGAACATTACAAGTTATGGGCACTGGATAACTGGAGGTGGGATCTTGATCCAGGGAATTTATTCTGATTGCCATATTGGAGTCGGGAAGGAATTTTTTTACCTAATATGAGGATAATTGGCTCTTACCTCATGGGTTTTTTGCCTTCTAATGGATCAACATTGCACAATAATAGGCTGAACTGAATGGAATTGTGTCTTTTTTAAGCCTTAAAAACTATGTTACTATGTTATTTAACTGGTCCATAAAAGGAATTTTTATTTTTTTGATGTTACTAGTCCTTTAAAGATTCAGGTAAGTAGTGAATGAAATTTGTCCAACCTCAATGGTTCTGCATAGTCTGTGCAAAACAATTTGTGACTGAACCTTTAGTCACAGCACATTATTTATTAAACTTGTGCTGTATACATAAGATGACAAAGAAAGCTATCCCATGCATCAATTTGAATGGATTTCTTTCCCCATATTGGACCATAATTTCTAAGTATTTCTACAAATTAGTTGTATAAATGAGGTTCAGTGAATGTTCCTATGAGCTAAAGAATTCAGGGAACTGGTCCATAACATAAAAACATCAAATGGTTTTCTCATCTCTAACTAGAAATAACTAGAAATAGGTTGTACATAATGTTTTCTTCTGCTAATTGTATAGTAGATAAAGTTGATAATATACAGTCCGTGATACTTTTTTCTTTTCATTTTAATATAAATGAAGAAATTATAAAACCAAATAAAAGTGTGGTGCTATAGTTCATATACCCCTAAGCTGACTTTAATTACCATGTAATGAATATTATTGTATTATATTTGCAAGATTAACTATCCAGCATTGCATACACAAATAGCTTACATGTCTTGTTTTTATTGTAATATTTTCAGCTTTACTTATCTCATTCTTGCTTTACATACAGTACTGTACTGAAGATTAAGTTAAGAACGTTTCATACACTGGTATATTTAAACTACATATTCTTTAATGGGATGTAAGGCATTTTCATACACAGAATTCTAGGAGCATTTTAAAGTGATTATAGTTGCCAGTTATGAATTCTGAAAAATAAGCTGTGCATCGTTTTTTTAAAGTTACACAAATGCAGAGAGACTGTCAGTTCAAAAGTACTATAGAAAATATCGATGTTACATTTTATTTAGTTTAATAAAAAGATGAAAGATTATATACTCAAGTATAAGTCGACCTCGTGTATAAGTCGAGGTCAGTTTTTGGGCCAAAAATAATGAAATTTGCTATGACCCTTGTATAAGTCAAGGAAGGAGTGGGGGGCTGTAAAGTGTGTGAGGAGAAGACAGATATTAGGAAGGAATATTAATGGAGTATCCTACCTTCTTTTTATCTCCATAAAGCTTCCTCTTGTGGCCATAATCAGTCTGTCTCCCACGAACGTACATCCTATGAATATTC
>WMED01004153.1:0-21102 GCA_019650415.1 Pipa parva
GGGCGCCCAAGGGGTGGTTCGCCCAGGGTGCAAATCTAGCCAGGACCGGCCCTGGTAAGGAATAATATTACATCGTCGGCGAACAGTCCAATTTTTTGTTCACATGTTCCAATTTTAATTCCTTTTATGTTTATATTTTCCCTTATTTTTTGGGCTAAGGGTTCTATAATAAGGGCAAAGATCAATGGAGAAAGGGGACATCCCTGTCTTGTCCCGTTATAGATTTGGAAGGGGTCTGATCAGAATCCTTTAATATTTACGATAGCAGTTGATTGGGTGTATAGGGCCATTATTGCTGAGATGAAGTATCTTGGTATTTCGAATTCTTTGAGTACTTTTTGCAAGATTGTCCAGTTAATGCGGTCAAAGGCTTTCTCTGCGTCTAAAGAAAGCAGCAAAAGAGGGGTTTTTTTTGTGTTGCCTAATGTATATCTATACTGCGTCTTGTGGCGACTGAACATTGTCTTTCTTTAATGAAGCCCACTTGGTCGATGTTGACTAGATGTGGTAATATCTCACTGAGTTGAGTAGCTAGAATTTTGGCATATATTTTTAGGTCGGCATTCAGGAGGTTTATGGGTCTGTAGTTCTGGAAAAGTTCTGGATTTTTTTCCTTCTTTCGGGATAACTGTAATATGTGAAAGTAACATTTCTTTTGGAATGTATGAGCTAGTTTTCAAGTTATCGTATAGGTTTATTAGGTATGGTAGGAGTGCGTATTTGTACTTATAATATAAGTGGGTAAAGTCGTCAGGACATGGAGTTTTCTGTGTAGGAAATGTTGAGATGGCTTTTTCAGTTTCTTGTGATGTTATTGGGGCTTGTAGTTTTTCTTTTGTAATATTCCCATAATAAACCAAACTGAAATCCTACCTTTTGGAGCACTGGCACTGATATTTATCACTGACTTTTATGTATATATATTATTTTATCCTTTCTTAGTTATTTATGCTTAGTATTTCTATTTATTCACCAATGTTTCAGCACATTGTTATAACTCTTATTACCCTTCTTTCTGTGCTTGTAAGTCTTCTTCCCATTTAGACTGTAAGCTCTATGGGGCAGGGACCTCCAACCTCTTGCGTCAACTTCAACCTAGCATTTAAAGTGATGTATCCTTATGATATTATAATTGTATTGTGGAATGTACTTTTCCCATTTTTGTATTATATTTGTATTGCTGAACTGTACAGCGCTGTGTAAATTTGTGGCCCTTTATAAATAAAATTATACATACATACAAGTGGCAACATGTTCCTTTGCAATGTTTGGGATATAATTACAGACAATGAAACAAACACACATACTGTACATTGTATTATGGAGCACTGCTGCACTGTATGTAGACTATATTATTGTAGATCATGGTAGGTGCCTTTGTTTATAATTGGTTTACTTTTTTTCAGTGAAACTATAAAAGTTCTGTGCGCATCCTATTTAACAAGTTTTCCATGTAGTTCCTGCCTCAGGTAATTCAGGTCAATTTTATTAACTCATAAGCTAAATCATTTTGCACACCAATCATAATATAGGGACTGTGTAAGCTTTTGTTTCCATGCGGCCTAAAGCTGGTAGCGCTAATTGCTAGAACAAATGAGAAATGCACCTAGAAGGTTCCGCCAGCTCTGTATTCTGTACAAGTGCATTATGTTGACTTGTTGCATGGCATGTGCCAACTGCACACAGTTTGCTGTCTCCTGCATTGCAGCAATTTGCAAAGAAATCCTTGCTGGTTCCACAAAGCAGAGCAGATTCCTCTCTTTTTCTTCTGTCAGGGTTCACCAAGAGGCTTATTCATAAAAGTCCAAATACACGTCCATTCAGCACTTCTCCAAGTCTGTTTAATCATCAAATCGTGGTGATTCTCTTTTAAATTGGAAGCTCACGATGGTTGTTGACTTCAACAACTTCTTTGCATGATTTTGCAATGCAACTTTTTCCTATTCACCAACCATTGCAATGTGTTAAAATGGCAAATTCATCAAGGTACCCGGCTCTAATTTCACCTGTTTGACTTTACAAATCTATGTAGTAAAGTAGGGGGCTAATTGTAGGTGTGGTATAAGGAAACTGATCAAAGACAAAAAAAATACACCGAGCAAGAGACTAAAAAACTAGGGATGTGGTAACATAGAGATGTAATATTCAATATTCACTTGATACAGTTAAAGGGGGTTATTGGTTAAAGTACAAATTTTTGCATAAAGTTTTGAATTCATCAGCTAAAGATGGTCGCAACCGGCTGCTATTGTCACAGCTGAATCTTTATAACGAGAATATTGATGCCTTCGGGACTTTACAATGGAAATATTGTCGCAGTCGCAACTTTAAAATTGAGAACATCCACTGGATACGAACGTGTGTGGATGCGCTGGTAAAATATGAATGAATGACAAGGGTAAATCCCCTAGCGTGATATCGTTTATAGTTTAGGGATCCAAGCCACCAAGCAGAACATACTCCACTGAACAAATCACTTTCTTTTGTGAGTGTATTAAATTTATATTGGAAAAAAATTATTTTATATTTAATGAAAAATTTACAAATAAATGGCACCGCAATGGGAAGTAAATTCACGCCTTCTTTTGCGAATTTATATATGTCTCTATGGGAAGAACAGTACATCTGGAACAGGCCAGAACACAGGGACAATATATTATATCGCAGATACATAGATGACCTTATTTTCATATGGAAGGGCACCACTTTGGAGATTGAGACATTAATTTCCCACATGAATCAAAACCATTATAACTTGAAATTTACGGCCAACTATGATTTCAATTAAATTAATTTTTTAGATTTAAAACTCTACTGCGATGACCTAGGTATACAAACTTGTATTTACAGGAAACCTACTGACTGTAATAGCCTCCGTAATGCTAATAGCTGTCATGTACACAAATGGATTAATAACATATTATTTGGACAGTGCGATATTGAAGCGCTTCCTGGATATAAACGCTATACCGGCTATTACTATCTATCACACTAATCTCCTGAGGAAGTTGATGAGTGGTCAACGAAACGCATTGAGAGACTATTTTAAAGACTTTTATATCCAATTGGACTACTTTTATTTTCCATGCATCTATTTGATGTGCATATTCATTAAAGCTTTTGATTTTATCGGCAATTGCATCCTGCTTCTTCCTTCCATACTATCATTGTTTGAAGGATTGGAGGTGTATTCGGTATCCAGAGTGACCAGAGGAGCAAAGTTGCATTATTTCTTAAATGCGTGCATTTAAGCTCATTCTGGTGAGTGCATAACTGAGAGGGGACTCCGGTTTCTTCCTCAGTATTTCCTGGTTATAATACCTTGCACAAATACATTTAATGGTTAACAATAACCTCTATTCACTACAGTGATACACTTATAACCACTGATATAATCACATATAATCACTGGTTCATCTATCCATTGTGGATTTTGTATTCACTGTTTCACCAATATTATCACAACATTTACACCGTTTAAACGATATCACGCTAGGTGATTTCCCCTTTTCATTCATTCATATTTTACCAGGGCATCCACACACGTTCGTATCCAGCGGATATTCTCGATTGTTCACTCATTGTGGGTTTTAGGCAAACCACCCTCGTGGATTGTGCGCAGGACTTAACCACAACAAGGTTTTTAATATTCACTGGACTTTAAATCATTTGGACATTCCACTGACTCTACATTCCTTTGTGACTTTTTAATTTTATATTTGGGCGCTATACTAGTTTGACCTCAGGTAATTTTTTTGCAACTTTAAAATTGTCACGGTCGAGACTATACAATGGGAAAATTGTCACAGTTGCGGATTTGGTATGGAAATCCGCTGCTGGAGAATTTGACCGTTCGAATTCTCACTTTAGTCAATAACCCCCCAACTGATCTTAAAGATGACCTCACTTCTGATATAGGGAGTTATTGACTAAAATGAGAATTTGACTGTCGAAATGTAAAGTTGCGACTGACTCAATATTTCCATAGCAAAGTAGTGACTGTGACAATATTCTCGTTATAAATCCGCAAATTCTGACAGTAGCAGTCTATTGCGACTGTCTTTAGCTGGCGAATTCACACTTTTATGCAACAATTTGGACTTAACCCTCCCCAAATTTGCATCATTATGCTTCTGCTACTGTTTGATTAACACTACACATGAAATAACGTTAATGATGTTCGATTCTTCCCCAAGGAATTGTATTGTTTAGTGAATACGGAATAGCGAGTCTGTGCCTATAAGAGTGTATTGACCCAAACTGAAGCAAATCCACTTCAAAGGTAAAATTTTAGCTTTGATGAATAAGCCTCAAAGTCATTTTCAGTGAATGGCTCTTAACACCGATTTTAGCAGAGTGGAAAGGGAACGGCAATAGGCTGAATGTCATCCATCTATAATCCTGGCAAGTTTTTTTTTACAATTTATGCTGGAAAAATAAAAAAAGAACACATTAAGAAACTGGAGCATGTTTAGACAAACTGTCAGCAGTAGAGGTTTCGAAAAAAACAAAAAGGCTCATTTTTAACATTTGGACATAACACATGCTCAAAGTGCCACATTATATAGTTTTTGGGAAAGAGGTCCTGAAAACTTGTCTTGATATTTTTAGCCCTAAGTCTGGTCTTGATGTAAACATCATACTATAGATTTTATTGACTTCAGTGGAAGATATTGTAAGCAATCTGTCTACCCCTTGGCGCAGCATTTACACCATGTGCTTGTTACTTTATATAATTAATGTACAGTGGTTAGGGTTTCTGTGTGTAAGTTTGTTTATTTACTTGTGTGTGTAATTTTGCTTATAATGAATGAGTACGTACATTAGACTGCCGGCTAAGAAACTGAAGCAGTATTGTATTCACGTTGACTCTTGCCAAGGACTGGTGACTTTTTTCCAGAGTGACTTTTGCTAAAAGTATTTTTTTTCCTTGTCCGTTATGGAATGGATCAGAAGATACTGTTTGATACATTTTTATCTTTAATATTGTTAAAGAAGAACTAATAATGTTCCCTAACCAAAACTAATATGCTGAATGTGTTTGGTCCGTAGCGGTCTCTTAGAGAACTGCTGGTGCAGTACACCCCACTGTATTATTATATAACTAAAACTTGGCAACCCTGACACAAGAGTGACAAGTTACCCTATCATAGACTGATGACAACATTAGCTAACTACAACCAACCAATGCTTCTCTCCATGCTGAAGTTCCCTCATATGTCCTACAAAATATAGCTCACACTAATACATTTCATTTTGGGCCGAAGGCTGTAAAGTGCGGCATGTCAAAAAGAGAAATCCTTTTAGTTCAGGATGTTTAGGATGGTAATACAGGCTGTTCATGTTCCAGAGAGGATATGGGTTACCTAGAAGCAGGCTTCACTGTACAAACCATCACATGTGGGATGCATTTTTAAGTCCGTGCTGTTTATTAGGCAGTTCCGCCCTGTTTGCCAACAAGTCTTTATTTGGAATAAATTGCTGACAAGTTCACTTCTCTTACCTCAAAGACTCCTATGGCACAATTTAACATTCCTAATTACAGAAACATATGGCTTGTGTTCTTAAAAACCTCTGCAAATAATTGTAAGAAGCAGGCGAACACTTCATACTCTAAATGAACCACCCGTAACCTTAGAATTATTTTTTCTTCTATTATGGCCACAGAAAGCAACAAACAGTTTATTTTTTATCTATTCTTCTTTGTAAATAATACAGTAAAAGCAAAAGTAATTTTAATTCCAGGGGATTCGTTAGCTACTCCATTTATGTTGGATACCTTGTACAGGTTTGATTTACAGCAAAGCCACTGCTTAAACACTCGTTGCCTCTAGAGGTGATTATTAAGAGAGGGGGGAATACTTACTGATTGTTCTTTTATGTTCTATCGCTTCCCCTGTTCCTGTCAGGAAGGTTACTCACTGGACGTCTCATGCACGTGGTTCCGTTGTCTAAATGTGTCACGCTTCCATCACGGTCGCGAAAACTTGACACACTTCTGTCACTGTCATGAATATGCGCCGACGCACTTCTGTCGCAAATATGCACTGCGGTTCCATTGCGGTCACATCATTTCTGTTGCGGCTGTTTTCCCGCCATTTCGGCCATATAAGGCAACTAGGTCTGACTTCCGGCGCCCTATTATTGAACTATACTGTTTGTTCTTAGGTTCTCTTTCATGTCTATATCCTGTTTGTACCTGTTTATTGACCTTGGCCTGATTCTGGACTCCGCTTGTACTCCACCTGCCCTGACCTTTGCCTGTGACCTGACTATGTTACTTGCTGCCTGCCTTGACTTTTTGGATCTGATTTGGCTACGCCTTTTGTTTATTCCATCCACTAGTGGACAGCTAACCTAGGGGCCGCGACCTGGGTATTCCCTGCGTGAAGCCCACATTCCCATGTGGAGCTCTGTGGTGAAGGCCAGGGCTTACCTTAGACTCCGCTCCCTAGGTATAGCTTGCACCAAGTCCCTGTGGACCTGTACCGCAGCCTCCTACTCCACCTTAACCTTTTCTGGTGAATCCCAACAGTTCCCACTAGTTTGTCAATTTCTTCTTCTGTTGACCAGCTCTGCAATGCTCTTCACTTCCCATAAATGTCTGTTTCAGTGAATAAAGTAAGCGCAGTAGTATTATCACATCAGAAAACTGCTACTACGCTTGTGCTAGTCAGCTGAATTGAGAGGAAGTAGAAGAGAAGAGGATTGTGACAGGTGTCAAGAACAGAAGAAATTGGTAGCTTACAGAGAGCAGGGGCAGCATTGGAGCTTAATTCATCCATCGGTAAACATCTCCCTCCTCCTTGCAAATCACCTCTTGACGAAAGTAGCCTATAGTTATCCTTCAAAATAAAAACATTTTTATGACTTCAGACCAATGATTTATGGATTTCAAAGCTTGGGTGGCAGCACATTTGAGCTTTTTTTGTGCACCTGGAATGGTTTACCACCTAAAAGACATTCAGCAGCCAACTGGTAAATGAGAGAGATGTAAAGATACCAACGCAAGTTGTTGAGTCCATGCCTCAGTGAGATTTTTCTAAGAAGGGGAATGTAAGTAATGAGGGGGATGAGGTTTGATAACCAGAAATATATAACTACAGTACGGTGTATTATAAATTACAGTAATGATAATATTTAGGGACTTAATGAATCATTTTCTAATTGTCAACCATAGGACATCCCATTAGAGTCTCTTGTAGTATTTCCTAGAAATGTGATATCATTGCTGTGTCAAACACTGATGTCACTGTGCACAGTCATTCTTGTGATGGTCTCTGGAAAAAGAAACAATCAAAGTAAACTTCTACAAGTCAAAAGACAAAGGGGGTTATTGACTAAAGTGAGAATTCGAATTCTCAAACAGCGGATTCCCATAGCAAAGCCGTGACAATTTTCCCATTGTAAAGTTGCAACCACAACAATTTTAAAGTTGCGACTGTGACTGCGACAATATTTCCATAGTAAAGTCACAATGGCGACAATATTCACATTATAAAGGCACGACTGCGACAGTAGCAGCCTATTGCGACTGTCTTTAGCTGGCGAATTTACACCTTTATGCAACCAATTTGGACTTTAGAGAATAACCCCTATAATATTTGCATAAAATTTTAAGATAGAAGTTCAACAGTAGGAAGTCAGTATCAAATGAAGGATTATGAAAGGTCAGGACTAATAATGAACATATTGAATTCTGATCAGTCATTATAATTTGTTTTTGTCTGTAGGTTCTTTGCCAACACAGCAATCCCATCTTGCTTCATGCCTAACTGACAGGCTATCTTTATTACAGAGAGATAGACAGAGTTTAGCTACAGTGTCATAAACAAATCATTATATATATACTGTATATATATACTGTATGTGCAAAGGCAAAATTGATATTTGATTTTCAGCCAGGTTGCTGATCCAGTTTGACCCCGGTTTGAGTAACAGTAATCGCAAGCACATCTGGGGGGGTTAAGGGGAAGTTTTTACATTTTTTTTAGAAATACAGCCCTGCTTTAAAATATAAATTTTATGAAAACAGCCTATCTCCAGTAAAAAAAAAACTGTGTAATGCTGTGAATGGATTAGAAAATCTAATGGTTTTGTTAAAGATTTTTGGATGATTATTTCCCTTTTAAAGAGTACCCTTTGGACTGTCCATCTGAAGGAGATTTTCTTATATAAAAGTCAGCTTGAAGTTTGCATTTTTTTTTTATTGCATTTTCAAAACATTATTACAATTTGAACAAAATGAAAGCGCTTTTGTCCTGTGCCCAGCCTAGGTTTACTGCCGTGGTTTCAGTCCCCGCCACTTTAACACACTTTTTTTTTTTTTTACTTGTAATTAAAGCACATAAATCACAAGGCTTTTTATTCTCGTGAATCTAATTTGTGTTAATAAAAAAAAAGCCATGTTCTGTCTTGGCACGCTATTCCGTATTAATTACATGTGTTAAGCGAGCTCTGTTGTAAGTCTTCGAAGCTTATGTGAAAGCGGTTATAAAGCTGCACTCTAGTTACATATCTGTGAGTGAAACAAAAGAGATGTTGTCTTTGCTGATCAACACTATATATATTAGCGAAAGTAAAGTGTTAGTCTCATTTAATGACCGATAACACCATAAAAAGAAAACTGCCAAAAGATTTGGCATGGTTAATACTTTGCAGTCATTGTAAAAAAATATTATATTTGAAGTTGAATTCTTGATTTTTGTAGCTTTGTGGTGACCTCAGGTGACCTAACAGAAAGAAGGAGTCGTCAGACTGGAGCCTATTTGTCAAAGTGCAAGCTGAAGATTTTGCAATAATTTCCCAATTCTCTAATGATATTGATATTGAACATTCATTCCTTATTTAATGTGAAATGTTGAATTTGTGGTGAAGTGTCTCACACAATACTTTAGGGCTCATTCACAAAAGTGTGTACAGTTTCATAAAGGTCTAAACTTTCATTAATTTGACACTTTCCCATGTTCAGGTATTCAACAAACTCTTCGAGGTGGTGAATTTGCAACCAATTCCGACTCTTATGATATTCATGGACTTATGGAGCACTTCTCACCACTTTGCATGTGTTTGCACAGATAATTCACCTTTTCATCAGATGTGGGAGTCTGTCGAAGTAGCCAATTCAGCAAGTCGTACTGTGTCGCATTCACTAGTTTTATGAATAAGTTTGGCAAACTAGTTGTTGATGGCAAGGGCTCCTACTGTTTGACAGACTGACGGCTCTGCACTACGCAGGGATCCGCGTGAGCCGCCGTTCATTCTTCACTACTGGAATTTTCCTCTTAGTGAACTAAAAAAAAAACAATTGTTGTACTTAAAGTGACTATTCTCCAGCAACAATACCACTGACCAAAACATGACAAAATAGTAACATTGCCCATTCTTATAATCTATTTATGGCTACTACCAGTAGGTTGTCAATAATGTAGAAAGCAGTAGTTATGGTGGCATTGTCTCCTTTAAACAAATCAATGGGAAGGTATATATTTATATGTATATTTTTATTTATAAAGCGCCACAAGGTTACACAGTGCTGTACAATCCAACAGTACAATTATAATACAGGCATGGGAAAAGTGCTTAACAAAGAAAAAGTGAAGTAAATTACAAGCATATAGTCAAGAAAATACATCACTCTAAGTGCCAGGCCATGACTGAAACAAGAGGATGGAGGTCCCTGCCCCATAGAGCTTACAATCTAAATAGGAGGAAAACTTACATAAACAGATAGGAGAGTAACAAGTACAGTAGCATAAAGTGTCAGTTCATTTGGCTATAGGTGCTAATTAAATAAGTAAATAAATAAAAAAATGTAAACTTTTTTTAGAATAAATAGCTACTCAAAGAAAAAATATAGACATGAAAACCAGTGCTAGCGCTCCACAAGGTAAGATTTCATTTTAGTTTTGAAGATATTGATGGATTGGCGGAGGTAGAGGGATATAGAATTCCAAAGATAAGGGGCAATAAGAGAGATGGGTTTAAGATGAGAAGGGGCAGTCTTAGTGAGGGGTTCCAGACGAAGATTGCCTTGTGATGAGCAGAGTTGATGGCCAGGTATATACGAGCAAACAAAGGAAGATATGTAGGGAGGCAATACTTCTCTACAATATGCCTATTTATAAAAAATTCGCTATAATACTCCACCACTACCATTTTCCTGACTATGTTATGAAAGTACTCTTTGCAGTATCACTGGGACAATCTGCTGTTTATTGAATATGTATAATTGACTACACTACACTAAGGATGAAATGTCAATTGAAAGGATTTTCCCAGGGGTGTAGGAGTTCCTTAGGAATACTGGTTTTAAGTGTTTATTAGTCATTAGGTCAGGTAACCAATCACTGTGATTTGGTGAGTTATAGAGAAGAGAGACTAGGACATCTGGGGAAGTGGTAATCCCCAGGTAAATTCCAAGGGACTAGAGATACAGTACTTGGTGAAGAAGACTGCACTACTTCTTAATGAATTGGTCAGGACAACTTTTGTTATTTGGTGCATTATTATTATAGTAGTCTCAGAAAAATGAATGTAGGCCAATGATTGACAAGCTCTGCTCAACAGAAGTTAGTTAAGGGGCAGCATTCAGAGCCAGCTCTCATATAGGGATATCAGGTGGGATATTCATCAAAGAGTGAATTCGCCAGGTGACAATAACTTACAACACTCTGCATCAATCTGCCTATATCACAATGTCAATTCTGCTGATTCACTAAACATTGTATACGGTTGTGGATTATGTGAATGTTTGTGAAATGTATTCAATGGGTAGTCTGTTGTAGTTAGGCAAATAGACAATATACGAAAAAACTAGGAAAAAAGTGTAAAAAACAATCCGCACTAAGTGCCTTATCATAAATAAATAATAAGTTGTGCAGTATCCCAAACGTACCAATATAACCAATATATTGTGATAGGAAGGGAGGTGAGACAAAAATGTTTAGTGTGAAAACGACACCACACGTGACGTTCAAAATTCTGCTCACCAGATACAGTATAGCTCAATAATGAGCTCTAAATAAGCATTAGAATATCACTTGAGATGATCAACCGGACAATCTCCCAGGAAACACAATCTGGCCCACACAACTCCGTAAGGAGATTAAGTATCACTCAAAATGGATCTCATCCACTGCACGATAGATAATAACTCTTCCAAATTCAAAGGCCATGGAACAAACGAGAGACACTTCCATAGTGTGAATCCATATTTATTGAGATAACAAAAGCGTAAAATGTATGAATATATACTCACAAACAGACTTGGAATGAAAGCTCATAAAAGAGTGTCTGTGATACAAGCTTGAAATCGCTATTCACAAAGGGTTTGCAAACATCCAGTAAACTGCAGTCCAAAAATGAAACACAGCAAGGATAAAAAGTTGCCAGAGTTAGCCAATATGTGAAAAATATTCTTTTTGTTTCTTTAGTAATTCTTCCCTATATTGTGGTTCCTTTAGTAGTGATACATTAAACATCCAATGTGTGTAGTGTGCTCTATGGTTTTTTCTTTAAGAGATAAATGTATTGGCAAATCATCAGAGATTACATTAGAATCTTTTTGCACCAAGACAATTCTTTTGGCTTATGTAGACCTCTGATTTCAAGATGTGTGTTGATTGGGAAAAAGTATTGAGGTGGTGTGGCATTTGTTGTAGTTTTTAGAAGGAATTGTGGTCATTGGGGTTTGCCCAGATGTTTCTAGCAGCTGTTATGGTATGTAATTTTTATTTTTTTTAAATTTGGTTATTTGCTAAATGGCTGTGGTGAGCAGGAGAAAGTTAAAGTGTGGTCATCCTTATTTATTTTTATATTTGTTTTAATTAATCTGAGTCATCCAAACTGAAAAAAATGTCTGCTGGACAGGACCATTAAAACCTACTCAGATGGGTAAGATCACATCTCCGGGAATTTCTCACTCCAGTAGATGTGTTTATGGAAACTCTGCAATAGGAAGTCAAATAGAAGATTTAATATTACCACAACTGAATTACAAGGGAGACCAAGTCCTTTACTAATGGACCAAACCATTAATTCTATTTCAAATAAAAATTAGAGCATGCTTGTAAGCTTAATTTCAGATCCACGTATGAAATTTTCATGTGAAGCAGGTGTAAACTGAGCTTTTTGCTAAAAGTGTTTAGATCAGAACTGAAGAAAAATCTAGTAATCCCTCCCAAAATACCATCTAGCAGGGATGTGATTGGAAGAACCTCAATGCAAGTTCGCCCCACACACACTAGGAAATCAGGGGAATGTGCCCCAGCAATCTGAAAATCGGAGCTAAAAATTTTTAGGGGCATATTTATAAATGTCAAAAGCTTTTGACTTGGTGAAGGTAGTAAAACCTTAGATAAATATTGATATAATCGTTTTTGCCAATTTATAAAGCCATTCCATCCTAATTTCTTCACCAAAGGCTTTGAATACCCATTATTCCCTATGGAGTTGGCAATGTCATTTTTCTACACATTTTTTATGGTTCAGTCTATACTGTCAATATCAACATTGATATGCAACAGAATGGGGAAACAATGTAAATTGCGGTAACATTAGCAATTTTTTATCTGTCTTTTATATCATTGTAGAATTGAAAAGTTCAGTAAATACAACAATAATGTTAAATAGCAGCAAAAGCGGCCAAACATACCTAAATGGTCCAAATCACTAGTATAAATGACCACCCTAGTATTTGGCTCAGACCAATCTCTGCTCCACATGGAGCAATTAATTATTAGTGGGTTTGACAGGTCCACTTGATTACCCAAAAGTAAAAATTAAAAAAAAAAAAAAAGTTCTGAATTAATAATGGGCAGTGCGGTGGCTCAGTGTTTATTGCCGCTGCCTTGCAGAGCTGAGGTCCTAGGTTCAAATCCACCCTGGACTTCATCTGCATGGAGTTTGTATGTTCTCCCTGCACTTGCATGGGTTTCCTCCAGGCACTCCGGTTTCCTCCCACAATCCAATAATAATAATTTGTGTGACAAAATAGGGAAGCTGGATTGTAAGCTCCATGGGGCAGGGACTGAAGTGAATGATGAATCTCTGTAAAGCGCTGTGTAAAATACTAGCGCTATATAACAACAAATAAATACCGTATTTTCTGGCGTATAAGACGACCCCCAACTTTTCCAGTTAAAATATAGAGTTTGGGATATACTCGTCGTATAAGACTACCCCTCTTCCAAGGCAAATCCTGCTTGGATAGGTCAACTCTCCCTGCCTGCCCAGCCCTCCCTCTCTCCAAGATCATCAGAGCACCAGCCCCTACAAGCCCTACCCTCTGAAGGAGGGGGGCGCTATCTTAGTGCTCGCCCCCCTCCTTTTCTCTCTCCCTACCTAGCTCCTCTGTTGCCCAGCTGTCTGTGCTGAGCGCTATAGCGTTTCCTCTCCCCAGCAATGATTAAACTTCCTGTCGCTCACAGGAAGTTACATCAATGCTGGGGGAAGAATGCTGTAGCGCTCAGCACAGACAGCCGGGCGACGGAGGAGGTTAGGAGAGAAAAAAGTGATACCCGGCGTATAAGACGACCCCCAACTTTTCAGATGATTTTCAGGGGTTAAAAAGTAGTCTTATACGCCTGCAAATACAGTAATAATAATATTCTCATAGGGAAAACATCATGTGTGTATTGTAATACAAACTCTACCAATGAACGAAAAGAATACATGTGGGTTTTTTTTTTGTTTGTTTGTTTTCATTTTCTTCTTGCATATTTTTATACAAACTCCTAAAGAGCGGCTCATGAAACAATCACAATGCAACTTTAACTAAAAAGAACTTGTTTGCTATGCAGTACTGAATTTTTCAGTAATATTTCCCCAGGGGATCATTTCCTCATTGTATTTCATTAGCATTGAATTTTTCTTTTGATTAAACACGTATAGTTCCTTGAAACTGTGTGTTTAACAATATAATTGTGGACACTATCTCATTTGTCTTCCTACATCAGTTTTCCTTGACTTTGAGCATTGTAAGAATTGCGAATACTAAGGGACAGAGGGCAACAACCCCTTCTCCCTCATTGAATTATTTTGTGAAAATTCATCTTGTATAAGTAGATACTTGGGTTTGCTAAGTGAAACCGATGAAATGAACATCAGATATATATGCAGTACAATACAACATTGGGGTAGTGTTTACATTATTTTTGGCTTTTTATCTTTCACATTTGCTTCGTTGTCACTAGCCTGATTAGCAGTGTGTTTGGATATTCTAAGTATCCTCCATAAATGTGGAGATATTTCAGACTTTGAGTTTCACGATATCAAAGACTAATGAGGACAGATCCAGGGCAGCACAACTCATTCTAGTTGATGGTGCGATCATCAACCCTGTAACCTCTGTATGTTGTCTTGGGGTGACTTTTGACTCTGCTCTTTCCTTCTCTAAACACATCTCTTCCATTGCTAAAACCTGTTGATTTTTCCTTCACAACATTGCCAAGATCCACCTCTTTCTCTCTTGCTCCACTACTAACACCCTCATGCATGCTATCTCCCCTGGTCTACTGCAATGTTCTTCTATCTGACTTATCACCTTCCCGCCTCTCCCTGCTCCAGGCTATTCTAAATTCTGCTGCCAGAATTCTCTCCCTCTCTCCCCACAGGAGACAGCCTCTCTACCATTCTCCCTCTGCTCCTTTAAGCAAACAAATCATTTTCAGTGTTCTCCTTTTCACATTTAAGGCACTTCACTCTGTTGCCCCTCCCTATATTTCCTCTCTTATATGCCCATACATTCCTCGTCATCAGCTGCACTCCTCCCAAAGCAACCAGCTTTGTGTGCCACAAGCAAATACTGCCCTTTCTCATCTTAAACCCTTTTCTCTCTGCCCCCCGCATCTGGAATTCTATACCCCTTTATCTTCACCAGGAACATTCCCTTCGCACTTTTAAAACCAAATTGAAATCCTACCTTTTGGAGCACTAGCACTGATATTTTTCACTGATGTTTATGTATATATTTTATTTAATACTTAGCCATTTATGCTTAATATTTGTATGTATTTATTTATGGACTTGTGTTTCAACACATTGTCAAAGCTCTTATTACCTGTCTATCTGTGTGTATGTATCTGAGTATCCTTGTGATCTCATATTGTACTGTTTAATGTACTTCTCCCATGTCTGTATTATATTTTTATTCTGAACTATACAGCTCTGCTTATGCTTGTGGCGCTTTATGAATAAAATTATATAGACATACATATATTTACATAGCAACCAGATGTTAGCACACACTGGTTTAAGAATTGTGAAAGCCAATTGTTGCTTTAAAGAGACCTCTGTAAAGTTCGCTCTATTGATAAATTCCCCCTGATAATAATGCCCCCAGCTGTTGGGTGACTAATGACTAAGGAGATCTACAATTAAAGGGAAGATTAATGTTCAAACTATTTTGTGATATTTCATTATATGTCCCAAAATAAGCATTTTTCTAGTATATTGTTTGTGTTTTTTTCTTTTAGTTTTTTTGCTATTACTGAATTATTGTTATGCTACTGTAATTTGATTATAGAGAAACATTCATGGGGCAGAGATTTAGTAACATTTAAAGACTGTTACAGTTTTTGCAAGCAAGTTTGTGGAATAAAGGCAAGAAGTTCAGTTTTAGAGCAAATTTTGTGCTTTTTGCATAGAGGAATTATACAATATTTTAAAAAATGTAGTTGTAACAGTTATAGTAGTGTTTCTACTGAGAATGCTTGGGAGCAGATGTTTTTTTTTTCAGTATGAATTAATTTGAATTAAAAAAACATATTCATTGTTTTTTTTTTAATTACAAGTATATGTATTAATGCAAACTTTGCATTGCTTTTTTTCAGCTTCAAGGCTCTTTGAAGAGAAGATTGGTTGTAAATGTTTCACCTGCACAAAATAAAAGGACAAATGGAATTTCTGACAATTCTTTTTTTGATTTTAAGAAACTGAGAAATGAACATCTTTCAGCTGGACAAAGTGGATATCATGCTGTCAATGGTTTAAACCAAGGACTTACTAGCGATGTATCAGTGGACCGGGCAGCACCCAGAAATGTCCGTAATTTAGTCAGTACCAACTGCCTTTCAAACGATATCTTTAACTTTGCACTGAAGGATATCAAAAAAGAACCAGGAGAAACAATGTCATGTAGCAAGCACTTAGATGGTCCAGGATCTCATGAGAATCAGTTTAAATATGAAGATGATTTAGGAGAACAGCTAATGGATCCTGACCTTCAGGAATTATTCAATGAATTAACATATATATCAGTGCCACCAATGACTGATACTGAATTGCAGAATATGATAAATATTACAATAAAACAAGACGAACCTTTCCACATTGACATTGGGCACCAGACTCAGAGGTCTACACCCTCATCCTTACCTCTGGACAAGACAGTTATAAAAACTGAATATTCTCCTAGTATAAATTCTGCAGGTGTAGGTTCACCCCAAATGAGACCTTCTTCCACGGGACCACCATTTTCCATGTCTTCTACACCCTTGACATCTACTGCTAATGCTACAGTACCTTCAAACCATTCCCAAACACCAATATCTTCTGAAACTAGTCATCTGACTAACTGGCATGAACTATCTCATGCACAGCAGCTAAAGCAAATAGCAGCCAACAGGCATCATTTAATTCAACAACACCAGACAAATCAGACATTGAACTGGTCAAATATGCCACCTGCAGGACCATCGCAAAGAACCTTTGGAGAAGACAAAGTTCCAAGCCCTTTTCAACAGCAACAGCTGAGTCCACATAGTCCATCCACAAGCACCATACCTGGTAATGGAAGCCAACAAAAGATGATAAACAGTTACCTCTACAAACAAAATCCCAGCTCCCAGAATACCACGGGTGAAATGATAAAAACTCAGGATTCCAGTAAGAGTGCGCTCAATGCCAATCACCCAACTCAAGAGCAAATTCACGGCAATAGTAAGACTCTGTTTCATTTTAACCAAGAGCAATCAAACCTACAAACCAACCAGAAAATGTCTTCTGTTTTGAACAGTAAAAACAAAACTCTGCTACAGTACACACACTCACAAACGTCTTCATCAGCTCAACAGCTTGAACAACCACAACAGGCTCAGAGTGTAACCAACCAGTCACTTTCACGGCCAGCCTCGTTTCAGCAAAAGATGATATTCCCCAAAATGCAGCAGAACCAGCCAGTCTCCGGGTTACATTTCCCGCCTGTCCATCAACAGCAGGTACTGTCAATTGAGTTCATTTCTTTTCTTTTTTTTAACGTAATATCATAAAAATGTTATTTTACTTTAAAGCAACATTTATACCCAAGTTGTGCCCTCACTGCACATGCTTCTTTCTTTTGGTGCCAGCAAGAGATATTCCTTTGGTTTTATTATTCCCAGCTATCATATTAAAGGACCAGTAATACCCAAAAAGAATAAAAATTCCCCTCCTGCATTGACATGGACATCGCATTGACAAATACAGTACTTGTAAAAATGTTATATTCGAATTCATGAATTCTGTTGCTTTCTCTCTGTTTTTACTGATAGCGACCATGTTGTTCAACAGACCTCACCCAGTCCAATTATTTTCTATGGTGCTTTAGATAATATACATTCAGGAAGTGTGCCCCAAAGCCTGTGGCTAAAGAGCTAAATATCAAACTTTATAGACATAATTTAGAATTTTTGAAAGCACAGACTGAATATATACTAACTATAATTGTGTTTGAAGTATTTTCATTATTTTGGGTTACTGTTCTTTTAAACAGATGTTACAGAACTTAAGACAGAAGTCACACAATTGATTTCCTACTGTCACAATTCAGTTGCACAATGGCTAGTGTGTTATGTGAATGTATCTGCTGACAACTAAGCTCACGATCTAGGCAGTTCAGCAGTGTGCAATAAAACTAGCCACTGACTACAGTGAAAAATTAACTTGTTGCTGGCCACTGGACAGTGTATAATGTAATGAGCTAATGGCCATTAACCAAATGATTAACTGGGTAACTCAGTAATGTGCAGTATAACTCGCAAACGGGCATTTGACCAATGAGTATAAAAGCTAGTTGCTGAATACTGGCCAGTGGATTTTACTTGATGCTGGTCAATGAGTAACTGAGCTAAGTTAATGAGCTAAGTGAATTTAACTAGTTAAGTGCTTGCAAAAACATTATTTATAAGTAGCCCAGCTTTGCATCCATTTCTTACATTAACACTAATACACACACATACACACGTACGTTACTTTAGAGGTGTTTAAGGAATAATGGTGATTAGTTAGCCAAAAAGTCACATCAGAGGACAAACTCAGTTTAAATAAAGCCTTAGAAGTCATTCAGTTAAGTGCGCTGCAATGACTTGATTCATTATATACTGTAAGTCTACCGGAATATTTTGTTAACATTACAGTCCCCGATATAATGCAGAACACATAAAACCAGCAAACTTGACATTGACTTACAAGTTATATAACCAACGACCATGTTTATTTCTCTTAACATACATTTTACTATTTAAAAATAGGTCTGCCGGCTTGTTAATGCAGTGTATACAACTATGTCAACAGTGATAGAACTTCAGATAAACAGACCCGGTGCAGGATTGGCACTGGTGCGCCATTCACCCCGCATGCTGTAGAAATTCTTCCCGCCTTGATTTGTAAGAAAAAAAGACACAAACAGGACAATAGCTAGAATGGCATGGTTGGGGAGGTTATTCATTTGCTAACTTATAGTGACCCTTTATCTTTATATTTAAGGAAAAGCCTCACTTTGAGTTTTAGCGCGCACTCAGGGGAATTCATCATAATATTTCTAGAGGTCTTGTAACCCAGAGCAACCAATCAGCTGTTACCATTCACTTGTACCAGGAAACCAGAACTCTAAAAGCTAACTTCTGATTGATTGCTATGGGTTACTAGACCTCTGCAACCAATTTCCCCTATAGATGAATTGCTCTGTTTTCTATGTTCAGCAAAAACAATAAACCAGCCTCAGAAAGCTACCTGTAACCGTATCCATCTCTTTAACCAGATAACACATCCACCAGCTATTTCTTGTAGAAAACCACATACAACTATATACATACAACTTACCCTTTAGATCAAAATAAAGTCGTTATGATCATGGACCATATGAATGAGTACTAAGCATTAATGTTGCACTGACATTATTCTAGAATGAAAGTGTATCACCGATGAGAAGAGATTTAACATATGGTAATGATAGACCTCCATCATGTATGGAATCATGTATCTAGTGAATGATCCACATATTGTACAAGCTAAGGAGATTGGTCGGAAACAATAACTACCTCATAGTTCCAAGAATGGGCAGATGCTGGTGGTTCACACAGCCTGTGGCTTGTTTAAATGGTTTAAGGCTCTTCCTCTTTCAAAACCATCTGTGGTCAGGTGATCGCATTCAAATTGAAACCATTTCAACGTGTAAATGGCCAAACAGTAAGCCTGCACATCTGCCAGCCATATTTATATGTCTGTTCTGCAAATGTATCAAGTGGAAATAAATAAATTCTAATGAGAACACATGCCTGGGCTGGAATAGTAATTATAGAATTACCGCAGTCAGAGTCAGTGGTTTATTGGGAGGGGTCCTATGCCGTCTGCCATTTTTAATTTGGGGGAAATAAAAAGATATTTGGATGTGGCGTTACCCTTTTGCAGGTTACAAGTGAAAAGTAGAATTTTACATCATCTCAGTCAGTGAAAGTTAACTGGACACATACAGGCCATTTTGTTCATTAGTGGATATGCTGGTGCTATCATTGGTTATTAATATCCAGTCGCATGCAACAAAATATAACTTTCTTTTCTTCTACAGAGTTTCCAAATTACCAGATGCATATTAGCTGATGAATCTTCATGGGGAGAATTATACATTTATTGTTATGTAGTGTTCTTTCTCTTTAAAAATGATAGATTTTAAAAAATTACAATTTAAAGTCTAAAGGGATTATAGGAATGCACTTGCCTGTAACTCTTGAGGCATTTCGCTTCCTCTGATTGGTTGTGAACACCAGCCTATCAGTGCGTGTGTCTGGAATTGTTTTTGTGACAACTATGTTCTTATAGATCTGTGTTGTCCATTCATTTATCTGCTATATCCACATATTAGGCCCTGAAATGAACATCCGCCCGGACTAATTATTTGGACCTATAGAGATTTCCTACTTAAAACAAAACAAAGCACTGGAATGTGACACATTTACTCATTTAAAAACAATAAAGAAATGTTACTATTCAGAATATGTATATTCAGCAAAATAGAAACAAACATATCTACAATGTCACAAAATCCATCCAGTTAATTGTCAACTTGTAACACAGGGTGCCCGATAATTAGATCGCAATTAACTGGTATATGGTAAAGGAGTGCAGGGTAGATTGTTTGCTGTACAATACAATGACAGGCGACCAGTCTGAGATCTCCTCACACACACATTTGTATTGAGCTGTATTGTACATTTATGCTAGCCGTGCCAAAATGAACATAAATGCAATATATATATATATATATATATATATATATACTGTATATATATATACATAAAGATGAGTATTGCAATATTTGGTGATACCTTTTTTATAGGACTAACAGTCAGTTTAGATCAATGGTCAGCAATCTATGGCTCTTGAACCAGATGTGGCTCTTTTGATGGCCGCATCAGGCTCTTTGACTGTAACGAGCGGTGCTCACATCCAAGCATTGCTCGTTACAATCTGCCTGCTAACCAGCAAGCACTGTAGAGAGACAAAGATCTCTCAGCGCTTCCGGGTTGCTAGCCAATCCAGAGCCACTGACGTCACCAGCTTCCATGTTGCTAGCCAATCTGGAGCCGCTGACATCACTGTGTTTCCGGGTTGCTAGCCAATCCGGAGCAGCTGATGTCACCTGTGTAACGTCAGCAGCTCTGGATTCAAAATGGCTGAGAGAGCCACACGTATATGGCTCTCCCAGCCCAAAATGTTGCCGACCCCTGGTTTAGATAGACAAGCTTTCAAGAGGTCTTTCCTCTCTTTCTCAAGTCTCCAGCAATACTGAATATATACAAGTGCTGGTCAACGAATTAGAATAATTTGAAATAGTGCAATCATGAA
>WMED01004155.1:0-21101 GCA_019650415.1 Pipa parva
ATCTATCTATCTATCTATCTATCTATCTATCTATCTATCTATCTATCTATCTAGTTTCAATTTACTGTGTATTAAGTAGTACTAATATACCAAATCTACTATGGGAGTGTTAGGACTTCTGGATCTATATATAGATAGAAAGTAATAAATTTCAAAACATGATTTTTGTAAAAAAAAGAAATTTTAATTCAGACTGTGTGCAGTAAATGTTATAGGCATGGTCTATATGGAAAGACTGCTGCAAAATGACATTATTTTCACATGGTAGGAAAGAAAAGAGTCTCAACTTTGTAGGAAAATGCAAGGACTAGGAAGCTGGACAAATGGCATAGCTGTCCATAGAAGGATTAGAGAATGAGTGAGCGTCAGCAGCTAAGAATAAAGAATGGTGGAGTTTCCCAATAGGGCTGGAACTGCATTTTAGAAAAATTAAAGTGGTTAGTTTGAATTGCTAAAAAGAAATTACCAGTTTTCTGTCATCAGTTCATGAAATTGTCAATTATGTATGAATGAGTCAGTTGTTCTCCATGGATTATATTAGGAAAATACTGATAAATGAAAAATTATTTTGCTTCACCACTAAATGAACATAAAACTAACACATTGGATATTGTACAGTGATAACACTGTCTCCAGTATAAATCAAGATAATTCTATACTTTATAATCTGACTATCATGGTTCAATAACAAACACACACATTTTATTGGCTTTATTTTGTGAGTGGGTTGGACTAGATATGATTTTTAAAAAATGCATTTCCAAAAGTACCTTGATCAAAGAAAGAAGGGAATTATTGTAAAGTAATTAGAAATGCGCAAATAGAAACAATGGTTGAAAAAAACAAAACAAAAGAAGATAATCAAGTTCAGTCTTTGCAAAACAATCTCTCTACTAATTTAGAAAAAAAAGAGAATATACCTAAAGAGTTCTGGTAGGGAAAATAATTCTTCTTTAGCGTGTTATTTACAATCAAACTACATAGGATTCATGCAATAATCATGGCTGGAGATCACTACAGAAGAACACATTTTTCAACCTAGTCAGATAATTACCTGTTGTCACCTATCTTCCTCAGAAAATATACACTTTACTGACTTTTCAGGAAATATCCCATGCTGGTGCTATTGTTGAATTCTAAAATCCCTGTAGTAAATGTCCTCATCCCACCTTTCTAAGCAGATTATTACTCTCATCCTCTGTGTCTTTTAATGGATGAATGTTCAAAACAGTAATGCAAATTCCAGGTGTGATCTAATCAAAGATGTATATACGTATAGTTTATAATTAAACCTCCTTAAATCTTTTTAATTCTTCATGAAAGCTGAAACTTTATTAACCTTTTCTGTAGTTATCTTGAACATGCTTCTTTTGAACTTGTCACTCAATATTTTTTTTTAATTTTTTCATCAAAGATTTCCCAAAATATTTACAATATTGATTTATAAGTAAATTGCTCATTACCTTCACTGAAAGACTCTACTTTATATTAATCTAAAATGAAGGTCACCTTCCCTTTTCCTATCCTATGTTCTATTGTATTCATATCCTTTTTTCTGGATGTATAGATAAAAAACTTTCATTCTTTACCGTAGCGTCATTTGCTACAATGAACAATTTATATATTCCACCTGCTCCATGAATAGCAATTAGAACCGATCCCAATCTATCCATTTAAAGTAACACTAGTCTTCTTAATTTTTTGTAACTTTGGGGGTTATTCACTAAGATACCAATTCAACTGTTAAATTCGCAAACAGCGGATTCCCATAACAAATCTGCTACAATTTCCCTATTGTAAAGTCGAGACAATTTTTTAATGTTAAGATTGTGACAATTTTCCCATAATAAAGTCGCTACTGCAACAATATTCTCATTATAAAGATGCGACTGCGACAGTAGCAACCTATTGAAACTGTCTTTATCTGGCGAATTCGCACCTATACGCAGCAATTCGGACTTTACTGTAACAAGCGATACACTGAATAATGATATTTGGGATTCATACTTTTTTTCACAATATTAATTTTCAGGCTTTTCATCATGAATTTATTTTTCCCTTTATTAATATCATTTTTCACCACTGCATTCTTAATGCATATCTTTCACTTACTTTACTACTTGATATCTATCTGTCTATCTATCTATCTATCTATCTATCTATCTATCTATCTATCTATCTATCTATCTATCTCTATCTCTCTATCTATCTATCTATCTATCTATCTATCTATCTATCTATCTATCTATCTATCTCTCTATCTATCTATCTCTAATTAATATATTAAATCAGATCTGTTACAGGAGCAAGTCCAAGAAAACATATTTTTCTTTCTGTTGTCTCCTTATTCATTTGCTGGAAAGAAATGCATTTTTATCATACCATGAATCTGCTACCGTTTGTAGAGATGTTACTTTTTCTTGTCACTGATTCAAAATGTACTATATAAAAATAGCACTTGATAAATTCATGCAATTACTATCATTTATGCTTATATATTCAGATACTTTGATCGTAAAAGATTTTTCTATTCTAATGTTTGTTTGTTTTGTTTTTTTCATTTAAAAATCTGGATCTGCTAGCATTTTTATTCCTTTTTTAGATAGCAAAAGAAACCTAAGAGGATCAGAACAGTCAAAACAATTTCTATAAGATGGATGATATGGTGGGGGGAAACCTAAAACCTAAAGTTTATGACATATGGGGTGAATGATCACTAAAGCATTTCCAAAGTAAAGCAATGGAGCTCGATCTTACCCGCAAAGTCCCTGAAATCTCCAATTATAATTGAGAATGGTTTATGAAGTTCTGTATTTAAAATTGATTCATATGGTAATGACCACTATGGGATGTGGTTCCATGAGTAATCAATCAGTCTAAATATTTCCGTAAATGGAGAAAAAAAAACATAATATTTTCATTATCACCATGAAAAAAAAAAGCCAAATAGGGTCATTACATTTCCTTAAGCCCCAACAATCACTTGGATATGGTAAGATTCTTGCCTTACCCTATTTTAACTGGAATGTTTTATATTGGCCTTGTGTAAGGGGGAAGAGGGGAGCTTTATTGGTGTCCTGATATGACAGAATGTAGAATGTTTAGGATATAATGGGGTGTGTCTTAGAATATTATGCTAACACATGCATGTACTCTGATACCTTTCACCAAATAAACAATGAAACAGCTGGCAGATGTCAAATTTCCCCTTAAAAATATCAAATGATTCTCATATTAGAAGGACATGTGAAAAATGTTAGAGTGGCATGTTTTTTACACATTCAATTTTCTCTGTTTTCTTTTACTGCTGTATTGCTTTATTAAGGAATTGTTCATCCTCTATTCATTTTGCATTTTATTTAATTTTGCATGAACTTAATGAAGTGTTTCGTGTCCATTTGGACAGTAATGAACAACGTCTTAAATAGAGCAAGTTACATTTCTTTATTATTCAATGAAATAATAAAGAATCAGTATGATTTTATAGGACCAATTACGTGTGTAATTGATTTGTTCATTAAAAACAGCATCTTTAGGTTCTACATTTTATTTTGAACAAATATGTCAGATATGATGTATATAATGAGTCTGTATATTGGCACTGCTTCTGTCAACTCTAATGAAGAGTGTAGTTTGTAAAATCTCCTAGCAGAAGTTCTCTCTTAGCTTGTGTAATTAGATGTCAGTTCATTTATTGAGTACTGGTAATCAGATGCCGCACCAGAAGACAGCACATTTGGCATTTCAGAAAAGCAGAACACTCAACAGGTGAAATTGAGAGGAATCAATGTTTCATATAAACATGAAAGGCTCACGGGGATATTAGATGCAGAATCAACAGCTTATGGTGCTCTCTATTTTAAACATGTGATTTATTTCTTAATTTTACATCCCCAGCCTCCAGAAATATTCCCCCTTTAAAAAGAAAAAAAAATGATAATCTTATCTACTTAGTGCTGCTTGCATTAGTTAGTAGAGATAATTAAATTGTCTTCTATTCATAAACTACTATCTACAAAAAAAAGGTAAGAAACATGTAAAATGAATTAATTTGCATAAACAATAATCCAAACTACAGATGCTGCTCAGGTAGTTTAGTGAAGGCAAACACTGGAAGCCAATACAAAAAATAAAATCATTTTATTAGATGTATCCAGATGGATGGGCAGTATGTTACACCTGCTGCAAAACCTACCAGCAGGTTTTTGGAACAACAGTTTCTGCTTTTAAAAGGAAACACACCATTATTTTTCAAATACATTTTCTTAACTGCGTGAAGCTCACATCAGTGTAGTATGCTATGTTCAAGATAATTTTGCACTGAAAGAACAAGCACCTTTTATGCTGGGATAAGGATGAAAAATGTTTTTTTCTCATGACATCTTTAAGGATATCATAAATATAGGAATCATGCATAGTTCTTTCCACAAGCATGACATGATATGTGCATCCCTCATTGGTTTAAGTTATTATGGTTTCTGATTGGGTAATCCATGTTAGGTGTTCTTGGATTACTGATTAGTTGAGATTTGGATTGTGGATGGAAATTTCCCCCAGATTCTGCAGCAAACCTTAATTAAATGACATGAGTTGGATGAAAAGCAAAGACGTACAAATGACTAAAGAGACAATATCATTACAAAATTCCACTTTAGTGAGGTGTGGCTTAACATGGACTGTAGTTAGACTCATATTTAAAGAGTTTCTGCACAAATTTAGATTGTAAGCTCTGCAGGGAAGGGACCTCCAACCGTTTATGTCAACCGCAACCTAGCACTTAAAGCATAGTATCCATGTGATATTACACTTGTATTATTTAATGCACTTTTCCCATGTCTGTATCATATTTGTATTGCTGAATTGTACGGCTCTGCGCATATTTGTGGTGCTTTATAAATAAAATTATACATACATATATATAAACCACTTCTATTATAACCTTTATTTCCAAGCATAGTATATGCTGTGATACAAGAGCATTTTTAGTCTGTTTCTGGAGGAATTATGTGCTTCCTGGAAGAAAATATGTGACAGAGCAGCCAGAAAACTGCACTTGGACTGAAATGACAACCTGCCATGCAGCTCACAATGCTGCTATCAAGCCAGAGTCATTGATGCAATTATAACAAATAATGTCAGCAACAAGCCAACTTCCAGACCCCCTCAAGCTCAGCTTGCAGTACAAGATTGGTTCCTTCCTAATCTGATTGCTGATGCAGAGTTCCAAATTATACATACATCCATTGCTAGTATGGCAGTCAATTAGTTAATAAGGCTAAACAAGCTGGATGGTAGTTTAGTCTACTATGAATTTAATCATGTGACCAGTAAAATCAACCCTAATATCACCTAATTCTTCAGTACTAAAAAAAATACTTAAGATTAAAAAGTAAAGATTAGCGTTGCCTGAGGCTTAGGATTCAGGACCAACTTCTGTAGATAAAGTGACACCTCACAACAGCCACCTCTACAGCTGGAAGTTTAGATTGAATGAATAAATTACAAAAAGATGATACAGCGCACCAAAAATAAAAAACAAATAAATGAATAAAGTCAAATCAAAGTTCAATCATATGCAGTTTTCTTAATCAAGGCTTTTTCACAATTCCTTCTGATTGAATAAATGAAGATCTGTAAAAGAAAGCGCAAATAGAATGCACTAAGTGCATTACCAAATAAACTAATAAGATAGAACAGGGAAAACTACCACCAGTACAGATTAATCATGAGGTCAAAATCAATAAATCAAGTGATAAAAAACTTCAGTGTTGAAATCAGAAATATTCCACCATTCAGTGTATCAATTGTGCCACGACACCCCAATAGTGGGAACTCTCACCGGATAAAAGAAAAATTCAAGCGTTTAACAATCTCCAAATCGATCGAGAATTGAGGATAATACTCCAAAATTAAGGTTCCAATGGCCAAAAAACTCCAATAACTCCATTTTGCAAACATAGATCTTATATGGAAAGATGAAATAATCCCATCATAATGCAATATGTTAAGAAACTGTTTAATCGAGCAACAAATGATAAAATTAAACTCACAAACAAACGGAATAAAAAAGCATTTTGATTAAAATCTTGATAAAATCTCAACGCGTTTCCCTGCATTAGATTACCTACTGCACCAAATCCAGTTTTATGCTGTACCTAAATTACTACTTCCTGGAGAATCCCTTAAAACCAAATGGTTTTGGTAATGATAACCAAAATGTTAGGAAAACATAAAAATCACTTCCTAAAACCTCTATAAATGTATTAGAAAGTGAGATGAGATGAAAGCTTGATCTGCCACCTTCCTGGTAAGCATATTGAGCGAGGTGAAAATGCGGTGCTGGGCTATAACCATCTGCATTTCATTGCTGTTGTAAAAAAAAATGAAATTAAATATGAACTTATCACTGTCATTAGCTGCCTATTTCATTTCCATTTTATTCAATCAGTAATGACATTATTTATTACATTTATAATTACAACATAAAGTTAATGAGAGGCAAAGTTACATCGTATTTAAAAAATAAATGGTCAGTGTGTGTGTGATCTGTTGGATTTTAATATAAAGATTATGAGGCATTGCACATGAAGAACATTTACTCTATAAGGTTTATAATGAACTTTCTTGTTGCTTGTTGTTGGGTCATTTGCTAGAAACATAATTGACTGACTCATTTGCTGGTCAGTGTGGTCCTATATAAACAGAAGTAGTGTACAGTGTAGTTAATTGAAAATGAAAGGGTGTAATTAGTTTAGTCCCTGTGTTTTATGTGTTCTACACAGTTACTTAATCAGAATTTCTACAGTTTTGTTTGCCCCCCTTCCACTATATAGATGTAAATATAGTAAAGAGGTATATTGGCTACTTGAATAGTTCACCTTATCGGTTCTTCAAATTATTTGCCACAAGCTTTGAATAAAGACCACCCACATAGCAGTTTAGTGACAAATACAGATATATGTAGTGTTATTCATCAACATAGGTACTTTAACCAGCAGTATTGTAACCCATAGCAACCTATCAGCTATTCACTAGTTGAGGGGAACTAGAATTCTGAAAGTCAAGTTGTGATTGGTTGCATTGTTACTAGACCTCTGTAGAGGTCTATAGATTGCCCTTTTTTGTGAGTACCAATAATAGGGTCTTAAAACCAAATTAATTCTAAAACCAGTATGTGACACAACAATTGCCTCTGAAATAAGACTATCTTGTATTCTGGTATTATTTTAATACCTTTCTATATGAAACAGACTATGATTCATGTAGTCACCTATTAGTAGCTTAGTACCTGGTTACATGACAGATGAATGATTGGACATGTTCAGAAAGGGGGTCTCAAACTTAACAATTCAGACTTTGTCAGCAAGAAAAATCTTAAACTGGGGAAAGAAACAGGAAAAAAAAATATTTAGGTTTCACTGGAACATTCTGACTATTCACAAACATGAGCTAGATTGGAACTGTGCCAGTTATGGCAATTCCAGATGTAAAATACTTTATACTAAAAGACAATATAACAAGACATTAGAGTTAAGAAAGTGCATGATCAACAAAACTATGAGAAGAATGACAACATTGTTCTAGAAGGTACGATTAGGGAATTAGGGCAAGAATAAGGCAAAATAGTTTTTATCAAATAAAACATTTCAATGTGCAACCACAGAAACTGCTCCACAAGTGTAAAAATTTCAAGTAATATGAGATATAGTAGAAAAAAATCATACAGATATAAGGAAATAGAGCAATTCTCTATTAATTGCTACCTAGAAGTATCTTTGCCATAAGTTCTTTCTTTGTAGTTATATGTAGGTGACTAATACAGCTAGCATGCTGTTATCAGGTTCCTAATAATTAGTTCTAGAGTGAGATACTTAACTGAACTCTTTCTTTGAGAACATCTGTCCCTCCCTCTTTGGTTGATGTTGATGTTTCAGTTAGCAGGTCCTAAGGGTAGGTCATAAGACCATGAACATTGTAAGTTGGTAGAGGTGGTGATTCCCTCCCAACCATGATGACTGAGCTAAGGGAACTAAACTGGTCATGTGGAGACAAGAGATAGAGATTGCTCAGTGGTTAGCACTGCTACCTTGCAGCCCTGGGTTCTAAGGTTCAAGTCCACCATAGACTTCATCTGCATGGAGTTTGTAGTTTCTCCTTGTACTTGTAAGGGTTTCCTCTAGTTGACTCCGGTTTTCTCCAACAATCCAATTAATAAGGAAATTAGATAGTAAGCTCCGTAGGGCAGGGACTGAAGTGAATGATGAAAGTTAAGTGATGCGTAAGATGTCAGCACTATAGGAGTGAATACAATACAATAAACACAATAAAATAACAGTATATGGTGACATATTACTGTAAATTTTACAAGAGTACATAGTGAATCTATTCCTAAAAATGTCAAAAAATTTTGAAAACATGGTGGTGAGTATTAATAATCATGCCTCATCATACTATATTATACATGGTGGGCAGAAAATGATTTGGCACTGTATAAAAAGAAGTGTACTTTAGTAAATACATGATATATCCTTAAGTGTTTATTAAATATTGATTGTTTATTAACATACATGACTTCTCCTCCCATAGGCACAGTATACATTTACAATGAAATTGCAAAGCTGGACATTTCATAAGAAACAAAAAGCCTCTAATCAGTTGCATATGTAGAGTCTCACATTAACCAGTGTAATATCATGCCTAGGTTTTGCCACCCATGTATTCATGATTGATATTTCTTCATATAATAAACACTGTTCACCAATATCCATCTTTTTGTGGTATAATCTAATGAGTCTGTTGGGGCCTCGTCAGGTAACAGCAGAAACCTTTGCACTGCCTGTGATCATAACCTTGCATTTAACCTAAAACAGATAGTGAAATGTAGTAATTGGTAAAAAAAAAAAAATCAGCTTCAACTGAATGTAATTGTTTGCTAAAATTGTGCAGGGCAATACATCAGAACAGCCATTACTGAATAAAACTCTGTGGCCTTTTATTCCAGATGACAAGGTTTCTATGCAATAGAAAATTCATCCTTCTAGTACATTTCATTTCTAAGTAGTTTCTATGCACATTAATGTAGAGACTTACACTACCTACACATTTATAAGCAACAATCAATAAAGAAACGAATGAACGAGTGGCCGTGGGGTTCCAATAATAAAAATTAAAAAATGCAGAAAGGAAATCATAAATCAAAGGTTAGCGAGAGATTTTTTAGAATAATCAATATTGTTGGTTACGCAGTTAACCTCTGGCATGTTTTGGCTATAGAATGGATAGTTAAAGGAAGCTGACCATATATACATAACTATGGAAAATCAATGTGCATTCATTAAATAAAGCAAGCTATGCTAAGCTTCAGATATCTAACATGGTTTGATGAATTATTTCTCTGTAAGAACTAGACTAGAGGGAGAATTGGGAAATCTGTATATTGCAGATGTACACCAGTAGATGTATTTTGCATAATTCAATATTGTAATTTTTTTGTTGGATTTGGAGTCTTGTTACTGTAAAGAAATACTATAAGCCAACTTTTCCTGTGATTATTTTTAAATGATTATATTATTGAAGATGCCACTGAAGATGTAACTTCCTATAATTTCTCATGGTCTTAAGGTTAAACTCTGATGTCATAACGTGATGTGCATTGCAGTCTCTTAGAAGCATCTACAGGTTATCTCCATAGAACTATTTGTTAGCATTTGAGCCTGCTAACAGCAAGCTCTTTACTTTATGCTGAGTAGAACCCTATGACAGAAGTCATTCTATACCTAACCTTAGCCTTCAGTAATGAAAGAGCATTATACCTTCAGGCAGCTGCCTAAGATCCATATCACATTGCATGCAATAAATAATATCATAGAAGTCATTAATCCAAAGCCATAAAAATGCAACAAACATTAATTATGAATATTTGGAGTAGGTTTTACTAAAAAACCAACAAAAAGGAATAATTGAAAATCGAAGCCTTAAAAAGCACTTTTGTCAATAAAAGGATACAAAATCCAAGCCTTATCTTATGTAACCTTCAGTTCAATTTGATCTTTATTTTCATTAGATATGTTTTACAGCCTCATGTTTAATTTCTTTCCTTATGTGCATCAAATCTTATATAAGGCCATGTAGCTTACACTATTCTCTGCTTAATGAAGTATTGTATTCCAGAGATATAAATAAATATAAATGGAACTTTGTGTACTGATATATGATTAATATAAGAATATTACCCACGGCTTATTTAAATCCCCTAACACTGTTGTAAAATATATTTGTGTGTCAGAAATCTCCCAGGAACTATAGAAACTGGCTTTGGATAAAGTTGCAGTTGGTATCTTAGCTGGATAAATAGGTGCATATTTTTCAAGTGTTAGAATGTGAGATTACGTGGTGCATTTCAGGTCTAATGATATGATGCAGTGTAAGCATTTAATTGAACAAATATTTGCAAAAGAATAAGAGATAATGGATTTCCTGCTTGAATTTGTCAAAAACAGCTGCTCATATTGAATCAAGCACCTGTCTGACATTTTTACAGACTCATTTTGTTAATTATTTTCATTATCCTCAACAAAGAAATGTAGAGACTTCATTTAAAGGGCAAGTAAAACTTTTGTAAAATGCTTAGCTAAGAAATACAGTACTGTATGTTATTTTTAAATGCATATTTTCAGTATTGTAAAGCTCCTTAGCCACAACCTTGTGCAACAATTCTATGCCTAATATACAATGATTTCTGGGAAAAGTGGTTGCACTTTAGCTGTCCATCAAGGTGTTACTTTGTGGCTCTTTCTTTTTGTTTTACTGTGGTGCCAACTTAATTTACTTACATATCTGTTTTAAAATACAATTGGACATTTGCATCTTAATTTAATTAATTAAAACAATGTTTCTTAAGTAAAGGGATGTCAGTAGCTTTTAACTTTAAAGTTTTCACTTTAAAAAGAACATAGAAGGTTGATACAATACATATAATTATTGAAATAATTGTCACTTCCTGGTAATTTATGAAAAATGAAATAATATTATGTGTGAATTTACTATCCATTATTGAACTGCACAGGATATAGTACTGTCAGAATCTTGGCTTTGATGGTAGGGGTGTAGTAGGAGGATGCAGCACAGTTTCACAGAAGACTTGGTGCAAGCTTGTCTTAAGGTACGGGGTCTAAAAAGCCCCCTGGTTTTCACCTTCGTCTCCCGCAAGGAGGTATGGGCTTTCCTGCAGGAAGCTTCCAGTTTTAGGCGGCCCCTAGGATAGCTGTCCACTGTTGATAAGGGTAGAGACAATAGCAGAAGGTTGATAATAATAATCCAGGTAGAAAGCAGAAGGACTAGGCACGTGGAAAACAAAGTAGTCAAAATTCAGGGCAAGGGACAAGGAAAGCAGAAGGCAAGGGAAGTCTGAGAAACAGAACAAAGTCAAACACAGATAATCAGAAAGTAAAAGTAGCCTCACCCAGGAACAACAAAATGAGCCCTATAATCAGGCACCAACATTAAGGACTGGCCAGCTTAAAAAAACAGATGGTGTGAACGTGACCATGATGGAATGACACAACCACAATGCATTGACATGACTGAGATGGTATGATGCAATACAATGACATCACCCACTGATGCTAGACAGCCAGAGGATGACAATAGGTCATATTCCTGACAAAGACCACTGTTGGCCATCACTATATAGGCTTGATATAATTTTATTTGACAATATGGTGCTCTGATATTTGATCATCATTGTTTTTTAAATGGGGTCCACCTCCCTCAAGTTGTGCCACCATCTGTGTAGTGCATGTTGACACTGGGAAATCTGAGGGTTCTGAAAGTAGGTGCCAGTGTGCCATACATTGAATTAAATTCAGTTATTACTTCATACTGATGGCTAGTATAAGAGAAAAATGTTCTGTAGATTATTCACAAAGTTCAAGAAGTATTGTATGAAGCATACTAGGCTGGGAGGAACACTGTACAATGTGACTCACATGGAGTAATGTTTTTCTGGTCTAGACAAGATCTTAAAATGATAGCAGCCACCTGTGGCTTTGGGGGAAGGCTTCTTCTATTGGGGTGTTGCCAGGACTTAATGGTCAACAATCCCATAATTTTGATAATCTGTATCTGTTGTGGTACTGGTGACAATAATGTACATTTGATTGTCTGCCAGGGTATAGGTATACAGATCTGTGGCTTTTAAATTACTGATTTAGATAATAAGCTGGTCTTGCTCTAAACCCCTTGTTAAAGATGAACAGAATGGGGTAAAACACATCTTATAATGTGAATGGTTTATGTAATACAACACACTTTACTGTGGGAGACATATGAGTGTTTCTGTCAGGTTATTTCATTAATGGAACAGTTTAGTCAAGGAAGGTTATTTGAGTATTTATTTTTCCCTGCTAAATACATGTTTTTACTATGTCTGTTATTATAATATTTCCATTCAAGTCCATTTCTGGCCAGTTTCCTACCAATCTGCTTCCCTCTCTCACCTACTTCATCTTCTGCAGTTCAGTTTGAAATGTTAAAACAGGGATTTTTCTGAAAAGCTGAAGAATTCTGTGTAACCAATCAGAATCTTGGAGTAGTTGGCCACCTTTTTCATTCTGAATGGTCTTACAGACTTCTCAGCATGTTGATTACATTGCTGACTTGAAATTCCAAATTGATCAGCTAATTTGCAAGAGTGGATTGACTTTTATAAAATAGTAACTATAAATTCAAAACCAGTAATGATAAGTAAATGATATATGTTGCAAAATCTATTTATTCTGCAGTGAGAATGACATGTGCCAATAACTGCTGGAGTCTAAATGATTCCTTTAATATTAAATGCGTCAATGAGGAAACTCGCGTGCATGATGATTAGTGCTTTCATGAAGTAACGGGCGATTAATTCTATTGTTTCGTTTTAGATAAATTAAATGGAAGTTAAATGATAGCACCACCCAGATTTTTGGCACAAACAGATCAAATACAGCTCATTTAAAAATGGTTTCTTTTAAAACATGCAGTTATTTTACAGCTTTAACTTCATTTGTGACCTTTTAACTTTATTCACAAAATCTCTGTGGGGTGAACAGTGCAGGGAGCAGAGGAATAATGAAGACTTAGGGCTTAGTTATTAATGTCTGTACAGTTGCCTAAATGTCAAAATTTGCATTAATTCATCACTTCCACACCTTCACATATTCAACAAACGCTGATGGTGCAAATTTATGACTAATTTGGACGCTGACAATGGACACAGACTTACAGAGCTCTTCACCTCACTTTGGGCGAAATTTATTAAAAGTGGAATTTTTCCGCATGTGTGGAATTTTTACCGCGCGATCGGAATTGCGATTGATTTCCGATCGCGCGATCGGAATTGCGATTGATTTCCAATCGCGCAGTTGTGACTTTATTATTGGAAAATTGTTCCGACTTTACTATGGGAAAATTGTTGCGACTTTACCATGGGGAAATTGTAGCGGATTTGCTATGGGAATCCGCTGTTTGTGAATTTGACAGTTGAATTCGCACCTTAGTGAATAACCCCCATGATCTTCTGTGTAGGACTGATCACCAATTCAGATGTTCTTATTGTATAATATGAATTGAGAGGGAAGGATTGAGTTAAATCTGCAATAGGACAGTAGCAAATTTTCACACACGCAAACACACACGCAAACACACACACACACACACACACACACACACACACACATATATATATATATATATATATATATATATACTGTATATATATATATAGTAAAACTGTTTTTGTTAAAACCAGTAGCAAAACTATTGAATTGCACACATGTAAATTGTTTATCCCAAAATAGTTTAGGTATGCATTAATATCAGTGATCAAGTTGAAATAATTCCCATGAAAATTGTGAAGTTAATCTGATTGCCATGCAACTGTAGATGTAGATGACTTGGCACTGCTAAAGAGTTCCTCAGCATCTCACCAAGCAGCAATAATTTAAGAGAATACAAGGCTATAAGAATTAATGGCCTTAACTCCTCCTGCCATCCCTTCTGGCTGTAAATGCTTTTAATACAGATTGCACTGAAATATTCAAATGAGTAATCCTGCATATCACTGCCTGTGTTTAAGCAGAATATAGATGAGCCACTTAATTGATTTCTACCTTAGTAAAATGAATTCATTGATATGATTTCAAAACATACTATTCATCTTTTGCTCACAAGTAATCAAATAGATAGATCTGGAAACAAAATTTTAATTGCAAATGACTTGTTGGGAGCTTTTAAGATGCTCTCCAGTTTGGATATTTTATAGTATCTGTAAGGAACCGTTCAATTTACCCTGGTGTTTCTCCACAGTCTATTATTTAAACAGAACATAACTAAATGCTGCATGTTAGTAAAATATGACTTTGATAATACAGTGAAACTTTTAAAACCCTACAATTATTTCTTTCACTTCAGTAAATTATTGTATGAATAGAATTTTACTAGGCTTTTGCAAAGATTTAGAGTCAATTAACACTGATGCCATATTGACCTCTATCTGGTGCACTCTCTCGCATCATAAACTTTGTTATATTTTGCAAACAAATGCCACAATGAAAGAAATGAACAGTTTATTTGCTGACAACCATGTATTTTCATTAACATGCAGTTTTATTTGTTCATTTGAATTGTCTGCCAGTAGTGTATTATAACTTTCCTTTTTGAGAGTATCTATAGATAGTATCCCAGTAAAAAATTCTGTGCATGCATTATCGCATGGCCGCCTAATGTGAAGACCTTTTGTTACAATTCTTATCCTTATTCCTAGCAACTAATGAAGAGGACACATACAACAGCATTTGTAGAAAGTTGGCCACAGCTTTATTAGAATTTTCAACTACAGTATAACAAACATAATGTACCGACAGTTGCAACGCAACTGGCACGAATCAAAAACAATATGAAAACAGGAGTTTCAGACTACTTGGGAAAGCTACTGGTACTCACCCATACTAGCCATAACTCACCAGATATAAAACCAAGATTTATCAGTGCCAATAATATCCTCAAGGCTTTGACATTAATAACAAAAACATTTTGTCACTCATGTAACAATAAAGGGATATTAAATAACATTAGATTCTTTATGTAACTTTTTTTGGACTAAATCCCTAAACCCAAGGGAGGGAGGGTGGAGAATTTTCTACTCCTAGCAATTCCTCACACTGACCCTCACCCGAAGTACTCCCCTTTATTATAGAATAGCCCACCCCGTGGAGCAGAATTGTCCTTTTTTGTAGGATCCTGTAGGCTATTCCCTTCTACCAGGAATTAAGCAATATCCTGCTTCCCTGTCTGCCACAATCTGGTCCTCCCTGGGGGTGGGTGCAAGAGAACAGATAACTAACTCTTTAATTAGTTTCATTTATATCTATTGCAACCAACCTTTGGAGTTACCAAAACCTTTTCCAAGTGTTCATATATTCAAAATAATTTATTTCAGGTCCTTAATACACAGGATGACTACATCAAGATTTATGTGCCTCATTCAAAGTCCAAACTATTGGTAATGTCCATGCACATGGCTACCAAAGTTAAAGGTACATGGGCATTTTTATATATTCATTACATTGTTAAATTTGCAAATTGCATATTGCAAATTTATTTTATAACCATGAATGACCTAATAAAAAGATATCTTCTTTAATAATAGAGGAACATAATAATAGAGGATCCAAACAAATTGCATGCTCAGTTTGTTAAGTTCGGCGAACTTTAGGAGGAGGTGGGTACTATGTGAGGACCGATGTCACTCACATAACCAGGAAGTAGCCTGCTGCTGCGATATATTCATCTCTCGATCCTGGCCTGTGGATCATGAGATGAATAATGATCTAGCAGCAGTACATTAGTACTTAGTGTATGATGAGTGATTTCTATAAGTAGTCAGGCAAATTGTAGTGGTGGCATATTGTAGAAAATTCATCTTAACTAGGTGTATTGAAGAAAGATGTCTTCATCTACAAATGAATATGTTAAAGGGAGACAATGCCAACATATCTCTTTATAGAATAATGACTACATAGTGGATGCATAAATTATCAAAAAAGATCACATTGACCATTTTGTAGTATTTTGGCCACTGGTATTGTGACTGTTGAATGATAGTATAAATTGAGAGTTGTTTTTGCATTCATTTAATGACACTGAATACCTAGCTCATGCTGACATCTGGTCACCATATTTTTAAGCCTTTTTGTTTTGAGTATTAAATTTACCAGAATAGTACACGGAATTAATAATGTACCTCCAAGAACCCTGCATGATGCCCTATAATTCACAGCCTTATAATAATTGCCAAATTGTCAATGAAAATTGATATTTGATGAATGACATTATTGTCCATGAATGAGAAATTAGGTAAATCAGTGATTGGATGTGAGGTATTGTGTACAGATGCTCAACCAGTGTCATTTATCAAACTGTGACAGAATTTGCCACAATGCAGAAATTAATTATATTTCCTGAATATGCAGACGGGCCAAAGTGGCTGTTTGTGAAGAATTTCCACATCTGTTGAACAATAATTTTAAGGATTTGCACAAAATTGAATTTAAACTGACACCAAGTTCAGTTAAGCACACTATCACATATAAGATTAGTTTTGCACTAATTGCAACTATTTATTGTAGTTTTCAGGGGAAACATTATGTTTTTTTTTTACAAGATTAGTATTGCACCAACTATGAGCAAATATAGTTTTATGGTTTAGCACATATGCACCTTATGGTAGGCACTATGGTGGAATTGCACAAAATATTTCACTGCACTTAGGGGGTAATACATACTGTAAGTAAGTATGTATTGTACTATGTTGTGTGCAGTGTATGCATGGTATATTAGGGTTCAATTGTTTATTGTATTGCACATGCACTGCACTTTACGGTTAGTTATAGCTGGCATGAGGCAGTTGGGTAAGGGTACTTGTATTTAGGACGGGTCATGTATGTAGTGTTTAATGTTGAATGATGGAATATGACCTTCCTCCAAGAAAAATTCCTATTATATATTTACATAATTAGATAAATAAAGTGATTACTGATCTACAGTACAGTTAACATGTTAAAAGTTTTCCTATAAAAAGTTTTAGGGGGTTATTCACTAAAGTCCGAATTGTTGCGTATAGGTGTGAATTCGCCAGATAAAGACAGTCGCAATAGGCTGCTACTGTCGCAGTTGCGTCTTTATAATGAGAATATTGTCACAGTCGTGACTTTATTATGGGAAAATTGTCACAATCTTAACATTAAAAAATTGTTGCGACTTTACAATGGGGAAATTGTCGCGGATTTACTCTGTGAATCCGCTGTTTGTGAATTTGACAGTCGAATTCGCACCTTAGTTAATAACCCCCTTTACTCTTTACATACAAATATAAAGTGGAAATAGTAGCAATCTCAATAGTGCTTAGGTAGACTAAAGGTTAAGAAAAGTTGATTGACCCTGTGAGGCCCCAGGTACCTTGATTTAAAATAAAACTTCTGTTTCAAAAATTTAATTGAATCAAAACCTTTCTAGAATTATATCACTCCTCTTTTACTTAATGATACTGTATGTTTAGTGCATGTAACAATATTCAAAAATCAATTGCAATATAAATAACTAAAATGTTTATGGTTCAGACTGTGAATCTGCCGTTCAGTTGGCTCCACATTCAATCTCTTTTGGAAAGATTGCAGAAAGCTGAATATCTGCTTCTGTAAAATACTTGCCAAGAATTGTAATGGGACTGCCATTGTATAAAAGGTTTATTTTTCCATAAAACATGTAAACAGTGTTGTAGGGATTATTAAATGAAAGTAAACCCATTATTAAATCATTATTAAACCCATGATTAAATGAAAGTAAACAAAAATCAGTTTTGTTAACAATAAGTCACATTTTACCACAAGATACTTGAAATTATTATTTAGGAGCAGTTACTGAATGTTTCGTTTTCTAAAATAATAGTTAAGTACTCAAATCATCTTGCTTGAACTTTGGTTCACTTTAGCTTAATATATAGCTGACTCTCCTCTGAAATTTTAGGGGGGAATTCAGCAAGCTCCGAAGTGAGGTGCGTAGTGTTCGCCTCACTTCAGAAAAACTGAAATGCGCATGCTGATGTCCTGCGCGCGGACATCAGCACACACATTAAAGGGATTCCCCTCCCAGCGAGGAGACTCGAGTGCTCTCGCCGGGAGGGGAATCCCTTTCATGCGCATGCTGATATCCGCGTGCAGGACATCAGCATGCGCATTTCAGTTTTTTCGAAGTGAGGCGAACACTACGCGCCTCACTTCGGAGCTTGCTGAATTCCCCCCTTAGACTTAAGATTTTCAGTATGCTAGAGAAATAGAAAATGCTTTGCCTATCATTTGTGAATCTGACTTTGAAACAGGATCACTTGGTATCTACATCTACTACTAATTCAAACTATTGAAAAAAATTTTTACCTTGTATCATGGGACACACCGTGTGAGGTTGTGGGAATAGGGCAATACACCAACAATAGCTCTTTGAAAAGTGAGGACTTTATTGAGTGTGAAAGGATTATAAAATCTTATAATGCCGCCCAGACAATACTGACCATACCATAATCACAAATCACCCAGCTGCCTGCCATCCAAGAACTGTTCCCGCTGCAGAAGTTGCCAGCTCCTGGTCCCTCCGTAAACTCTCGCTTGGTCTCTTTTCAGTATCTTTTCAGCTGCTGTAATCCAGCTGGGCAGTCCTTAGATATCTACAGAGTATAAGATTACAGCTGTATCCTCTTTACTTTTCCACAGGATCCACACCAACCTGGGAAAAAGAGCCACCTTTATAGTGGTAATGAGGTTCCAGCCCCAGTCATAAATTCAAAATAGGGATAGAAAACCTGTAGCCAACCAGATATAGAGTTTCCAAATTGGGACAATCACAGGGAGTGGGTAGTGAGATAAACAGCCAATCAGAGCTAAATGTTGGAACCTATTGGTGAACATATGATAAGCATGCTCAGTTCATTCTCTCCCTAGTTGCCAAGATGTGTAGATTTCTCACAGAGCTGTGGCTCTACAGCAAGGGGGTTGGCTGTGCTCACAGCAGGTTGCCAGGATGTCCTGCAGTAAATGTCCATAAGTAACAAATGGTTCTCCAGTGAAGAAAGTTAACTACAACTAGATACAGGCTGGCTACTCAGGAATGTAAATGGGAAAGCAGACCGAGATTAGTTAAATACATTTAATAATTATAAATACCTGGCAGTACACCCAAAAATGATCTATCACACCTTGTAACAGCAGAACACAGAATAATCAGTGATATTAAGCAATTGGTATGTGCGGAAACAATCCTAAAGGCAAGGGCTCAATGGAGAATAATGTAGAGCAGTGGTTCTTAAGTTTAGTTATAAATGGATGCTAACTATCTACCATTAAGCTGTCTCTCCACACCATTTAAAAAAAAGAGTGGGGCTTCCTCTGTAGTAAGGGAGTATGTTAGACTACTATCTCCTTTCCCCTACCCCAATCACTAATTAGGAGGGGGAATAGTAAAAATATGCAGGGGTCCGATCTGTTCCTATGATGGGACTTAAGGAATATCTGCCACAAGAGGGGGCCCCTTGGACCCCCTTCCCTTCTTACTACCCTGATTATCCAGTGGAGTAGGGGAAAATAACTGTGATTAATAGAGGTTCATTTCTAACCCCCACTCCTTAGACAAGTCAGCACAGGTATGTACCCAAGAGGGTTTAAATTGTCAAACCTCCTATGATGATGTAGGGGGCTACAAATAAAATTAAAGGAACCCTAAATTAATCTGGTGTTGGGGCCGTAAAATCTGAATGGCTCCCCCTTGTTCTAAGACCGCCCCACCCCCTAAATGCATGTGTTGTAAGGGGTTGAGGTGGTAAATATTTGTGTTAGGGTCTTTTACTGTGCCCTGAAACCTGTGAGATAAAAATAAAACATATAAGTTAACTTTCTTTGTTATCTGAGCCACTAGGTAAGTGGCCCATGTTTTCTGTAAAGCCCTGAATATTCTTCTTCTTCCCCTAGCAATTTTTTTTTCCAGAGTGTCAGCCGGCTGGGAGAGGTTACGTGTAGCCGCGGCTCAACTTTAAATCTCCCAATTGGCAGCTGCGGCTGCCAATTGGGAGATCTAAAGTTGAGTCGTGGCTGGACGGAGGTGTTGAAGTTGAGCGGGGGAGACGGCGGGGGGGCAGCACGGGATTGGGGGCCTTGGACAGGGGGGCACCGGGGGGGTTGCCTAGGGCACCAATAGGGCCAGGGCCACATCTGGTTGTGGCCCTATTAGTGTGACAGCCCATTCATATAAAGTTGTAACCCCTGCCTCTCCATTTTATTCTGAACTAAGCACACTGCACATGCTCAGTGTACCCTGGCTCCTGTAGGTGTGTAACAGGGACTGAGACAAAATATGCTAAACAAAAACTCTAAATATATCCATCAAATAAATCTAAAAGTTAAGGGCAGGAAATGAATAATTAATCTAATGTCTGATTCTCTTTTAAACAGAATATTATACCTGATTTGTATGGTTTTTCTCTCAGATAGACACAACCATATATAATTGCTTCAATAAGGTAGGGTCAGTTATTAATGTGTTGTGATGCATGCTGCAGATTCCACAATTTTTCATGTTTCAGTGCACATCTGAACTAATCTATTACAGGCTTTGCACAATGGAAAATTTAGAGGTTTTTGGTGTTAAAGGGATGAAGATGCCAAACAAATCTTTAATCGATTCTGATGCATACCATATGGTTTCAGCAGTCTATAACAAGGAAGGGACATGATTATAGATTAACAGTAGGGCAATGGCAAACATTAGAGCACTTCCTTTAACCCACTGACCACCAGCAATTGTAGAAAGTACGGTGTTGCCTCTCTGTCAGTCAACTGCCAGACGCCGTACGTATATGCCTCAACAGCCCCAGATCTGCCCCCTCAGCCCGAGATCTGCCCTCAGAGCCCCAAATGTGCCCCCTCAGCCCCAGAGTTGCCCCCGTGACAGATCTGCCCCAACAGCCCCAGATCTAACCCCTCGCCCCAGATCTGCCCCAATAGCTCCAGAACCTACCTCCT